>CM029782.1:22960933-23010933 GCA_017562165.1 Ectropis grisescens | reverse complement strand
GCTTGATCGTTAGCCTAGTTTGTAACGAGTACGGATTACGTTCGGGGATCACGAGATCTATGATTAGAAATATCTTCTTCTTCTGAGACTGTTGAATATTTTGGTGATAAAAATTTCTTAGTGATATAATAAGACTAATTGTTAGTACCAGATGGAAACCTTTTAAGTTTTACTGATAGGAACTTGTGTCAATGTATCAGATTTTGTGAATCAAATTCACAATCAGACTAGTAGTCATGCGATATCATTGTCTTTAATCTGTACATTTTATGCAAATTTGCAAAATTTGGATGTATGGTACCATAATAGTGAATGGCGCTTCCTTAAAGTTAACCGTTGACTCAGGATGTGCAAAGTTGGTAAACGATGTGCTAAGAAATTAAATAAATAAATATTGGTGGACAATTCACACACAACACCATCTGACCCCAAACTAAGCAAAGCTTATACTATGGCGGCCAGATAGCTGATATAATACATATTGTGAGGTTTAAAGAGTGCTTTATAAGTTTGTGAACGCATCTCGTTCGTCGACTCGTTCCGTTTCCGCTCTCCCCTTTTCGTTCTGTCATTCTTATGTACCGGTGGTGGCTCTCAGCAATAAATTAATTAATTCAATTTATGAGTATTCATTTCATATATTATACATATATAGTTTTAAATACATCCTTATTTATTTAAATATTCACTAAGTTCTTTATTTTCTAGCGATCTCACGGTATCTTTACGATATTTCCAGGCCTCCGCGTAGCACACATCTCGAGGAGATCCTGAACCTAAAATACTGTTTTCATGCAAAATTTCATCTATCCCAGCAGCTGCCTCAAGCGTAATTTCAAATAATGCAGAATTAAGCAGAGATTACAATGCCCCGGCCATTTCACCATGTGACGCTGTAAATCAGGCTTTCATAAAACTTACTACTTCAGAACCTACAGTACGCCCACCATTTCAACAAAAATACTACGCATCCTAACTGAAGACCCGGCCAAAAGATGACATCTTACACCAGGATTACATAAGATCAACCAACTTATCTACCCCAATGACCATCACGTGCACATCCCTAGTAATGGATAAGCAGGATTCCACATTCAGAGATAAATTTGAATGAGAATAACTACTCCATAATGTGTCTCTATAATTTCTTGGCAAAATTAAATCCTCCCAACGCCTTGGGCTTAAATACGGAACACCTTAACCAAACATGGAACGTAACCTACGAAATCTATTAACTATTAACATAAAGGCTTCTTGTATCGATAGTCCTTGTCCGGATTAGGCTACCCTCAAAAGGATTTAGTAGCCCGAAGCGTATCGACACAGAGTTATAGAATCCAGTACCGAAATTTGAGACAATGAAAACGTGAACCACTCTGAATTTAAAATGCCAATATAACTCTAAGTAAAGATACATCACATAACGCCAATTCTATGAAAGGGTGGAACACAAGATGGCAAAGGTGAGAATTAATTTCACATTTAATTTTAAAAGAGCCATCAACATCAGGCGTTATTGTGGTCAAGTGTAAACCTAATACAGTTTAAAAAAGGCTTATTTAGGCACACTGCTATATAATTAGAATCTGGATTTTTTATATCCAGAGTGAAACGGCTTCCTGTAACCTATACCCGATAAGCTGATAACCTTTGGGGAAGGCGGGTTCTGGAGTGAAGACCGTAAATCGGTAACTTGTGTTCAGGTTTGGAGGGAAATGTTTCCAGAGAAATTACAGTGCTTTCAGATAAAACATCTTATTTCTCTGGGTGACGAGCGCAGCGCAGTGCTAGGTAATGATTTGAAATTATCGCTGCATGACACTGCAGCTGTGCTGGTATGGGCCGACGTGTCGCTTAACATCAGGTACGTATCCTAATCGTCCTGGCACTTTTTACTATACAACGTTTAGTCACGTTCTATCGTAGTCCACATCGTCATTCCATGTCTTACAAGATAGAGTCAAATGCAAGTCAATAACAATAAATAAAAAGATAATTTCTACCCACAATTTGTTCCGTTTTTGGCCAAATGTTCGGTGTACGTTGGTAAATAACCTTGCTCTTGCTCTGGCTCTTGCAGTACTGTTTTTAACCCCCGACCAAAAAAAGGGGTGTTATAAGTTTGAACTCGATATCTGTCTGTCTGTCTGTCTGTGTGTGTGTCTGTCTGTGGCACCGTAGAGCTCAAACGGATGAGCCGATTTCGATGCGGTTTTTTTATTTGAAAGTTAATATCCGTGCGAAGAACACCCGTTCTTAGCTATGTTTGGTTAATATCGATTCAAAATGGCCGCCTCCACAAAATGGCGGACAAAATATTTCTTCACAACCTACCTCAATATGGGTATCAAATGAAAGGGCTTGGCTAGTAGAATGTTGTACAGATAACAAATCTAAGGTAGACGGGCGTTAATCAAAATTTTTAATTTTGTTCTTGTGTTATCTTGCAGACTTTAGTAACTGTCGTATGCAGTTATAGAGCGAACGCCTTTAGCGAACGCCTTTGTCTAGTGTAGTTGCGCCCAGGGACAGGTGAGAGGGCTTCCTTCCGAGGATTTTAATTAATTATGTCCCGATAGTCTGGTGATTTAGTAACAGCGGGGAAAGTTGCACGTCATTGCTCCCGTCGAATGTGACTTGATTGCTGAAATAATATCTAGAAAGGTGAATTTAATCAGCAACGTACTTATTATAGTTATTATCATAGTATAAGCAGCCCAAGAAATATTCCCACTGCTGGCACTCGGGGCGTTTTCTTGCAAGGAGTAAGCCTAGGCAATAACCCACCACGCTGGTTCAGTGCGAGTTGGTGGATGACACATAACCTCGAAATATTCTAGGAGCAAACACATCGTAACTATTCTCACGTATTCCAAGAAAACACCATTTAAGAACATTTAAGAACATCTGGTCAAGTTCAACGAGAGTAAGACGCAGGCGTGTCTTTTCTCCGCAAAACGGAGTCCATTTCAACTGACTCCTACTTTTCGAGGTGTGTCCGTGCCGGTTTCTGACCGTCTTGATCTTTTGGGCGTCACTTTGACATCTACGCTCAACTTTGGCTCGTATATCGAGTCCAAGGCTAAACTAGCTGCCAAAAAACTGGGTGTCCTTTCAAAGGTGCGAAGGTACTTCAAGTCTTAACAGTTGCTCACATTATTTCAAGCACAGATTCGCTCCTGTATGGAGTACTGTTCGCACCTTTGGGATGGATCGGCCAAGTATCAGCTGGAGGCCCTGGAATCGATCGAGAGACGTGCCAAAAGGCTCATAGGCAATAACACTCTTGTGCGAAAAAGACTCCAAAGTCTTGAGCATCGCCGAAAAATCGCTAGCCTATCGGTTTTTTTATCGGATACACTTCGGAGAGTGTGCAACTGATCTGCATGATTTAATACCACCTTGCCCTTTTTTCTATCGGAATGCTCGTAGCTCGAAAAAGCGACATCGTTTCATAGTTGATGTTCCAAAGACACGAACGAAGAGATTTGACTCTACGTTTGTGATAAGAACGTCTAGGCTGTGGAATACGTTGCCTGAGTGGGTTTTCCCCGATGGTTACAATCTTTGTGTCTTCAAATCGAGAGTGAATCGGTTTCTTCTAGGTAAACACGCTCCATCGTCGCTTAACATCAGGCGAGATGGCGGTCAAGTGTGAGCCTATAAAAGGTAAAAAAAAAAAAAAAAACATGTCGAATTCAGCAACCGGTAGGTCATGCGGATCAATAGCACACTTTCTGAAATATTTCCGTAAAAACCCCAATAAGCTAGCAACGTAACACTTTAGATATTACAAAACTTAGTACTACAGTATTCAATTAAGCCATACCACATACGTACAGCAAACTAATAAACCATACAAGTTCCCGAAACCCTCCTAAATCTCCATTACCCATTATAACGGGTGAATAGTTATGATGCCGCAAGCATTCAGTTACCATCAGAACGTCATCGACATATACAACACAATGGTCTTAATAACGGGTCGAGAAGATAAACAAGTCCCCGCGAGACAATATATCTCGGCCCCTTTGGCCCTTCGCGGCGTCTTACTCGACGGTATTAACTGCACAATGCTTATGTTGTAAGTTATTAGTTGTCTTGGTAACGGACTTTGACGAACCAATACTAGATAATACGTTCACTAACGCTCCACGATTTTTGCGCCAATTCGAAGACACTTTCATTGCGAGAGATGGCACCAATATTTGAGCAGGTAATTGAGGCAAGCTGAAGATTTGTCACACAGCTCTCCATACTCCAACTCGGATCTGCACACCTGGCTGTGGTGAGTAGCAGGGCAAAATGAATCCCTCAATACCTGCCCAAACATGGGTTCCAGCTTTCAGAATAAACTACTGTTGTCATTTTACTTTCGAACTGCACAAAAAGCGCCTAGAACGAATACAGAGGAAATGCTTAGCCATCCTTTACTACCGGCAAGGGCTGCAGGGCCAATAGGCATGGTGGGTGACTAACTACTGAAGTAGTCCGATGGTTAAATTATTAGGAAATATTTGTACACGTATTTTTCTTTTATTGTTTTTAAACTTGCGCAATGAATTTACCACCGATTTACTAATTTATTCGATATGATCATATCGCGATTAATTTACTTTAATTTAAATTACAAGCGCCGTGATCACGAGAACAGCCCGTCGTCTGTCTTCTCGGGATCACGGCGGTTGTAACGCTGCCGAAACGTCGAGGTAATTAAACAATGAATTATATCGTGATTAAGCCCCTACATCATAAACATAATATTTTTCTTTTGTTTCCAACCAAACAAGAACAAAATTAAACATTTTAATTCACCACCGACTATCTCGGTATCTCGGAATATCTCGGACTATTTGTAATTTGTATAGCATTCTACTAGTCAAGCCTTTTCATTTGATACACATACGTATTGAGGTAGTAGTGAAAAAGAAATGTAATTCGCCATTTCGACATATTTTCCCAAAACAAAAAGTGCTAAAAAGCCTATGTATCCAGACTATACTCTAACTTTGTTCCAAATTTCAACCAGAACCATTGAGACGTTACGACGTACCTACCTACTTAATTGAGGAACAAATAACCTACATCCAAACATCGACATTTCTAGTAGTAGCAGTAGGATTTCATTCAAAACCAATGTTAAACAATTTTATTTGTTGAAAATGTAGTTTGTTGTTGTTCGTCGATTTTCTCCAGTTGCAATTACAATTGTATTTATATTGTATTTATTAGTATGTATTATATATGTAGGTATTTAATTATTCTATTATTATTTTTTTTTCATAATTCTTATTTGCACACCCCGTATACTTGTCCAAATATTATTTTCCATCCTAAGGTTGCCTGGAAGAGATCGCTTTCAGGGATAAGGTCGCCCATTGTCGCACTACTGTAAAATGTATTGTTCTTTTTTTTTCTGTGTTTAATTTTATTTGGTGTGTCAATAAATATATCTATCTATCTATTTCAAATATCTTGGATATTTGTTGCTCAATCACGTTGACACATCTTAACGGGTCGGGTTGAAGTTTGGCGCACAGTTTGATTATTTATACTCAGGAATAGCAGACAGGCTTTTCATCCACCGGGTAAATAGCAGGAACGGGAATCACTTGGGTAAAACCGCGAGACACTACTAGTAACGTATAAAATATTACAATGGAGAATGTTAATAGGTATGTAAAATCCCTTGAAATTGTGTTACAGTAAATCATCTTTATAATACAGATACACTAGTTTTTGTTTTGTTTAAAAATACCAAGTACCTCGTAATAATTATACAAGCATTGAAAATACGCAAAAATATCTAACGCGTGTGACGTCATTACACAACGGTACACTCTGCTTAGGCGCAAGTCGGCAGCTGTAGTAGCTAGCAGTAGTTTACTAGTACAACATAGATCGTAGAACTCTACACGATCTATGTTGTGCAACGTTTTTTTTTTTGTTTCATCTCTTCCAGTTGTGAACGAACTGAGCGAGTGTTGTGGTAAGACGTGACGCACAACGCTCACTTTAAAATTCTATACCTTGGAAACTAATTGATGTATTGAAATAATTCTATGACGAGTATTTATTATTTTGAACGAAGAATACAGAAAGCTAACATTTAAAATTAGTGAACATTCTCTATTACTATACATAATTTCTAATCCAAGTGGGTTAAATGATATGCTCCCATGTGTAGTAGGACTCTTTGCAGAGTCCGCCTGGGGAAGTACCACACCTTTTGCCTGTTATTCTACCGCCAAGCAGTAATGTGCAAAGATTACTGTGTCCCGGTTTGAAGGGCAATGTTTCCAGAGAAATTACAAGGCTTAGAGATATAATATCTTAGATCTCTGGGTGACAACCGCAATATAGTGTTAGGTAATGATTTGGATTATTGGATTCTTCATGTTATATAATAGCTGTGTGCCACTGTACTACTATCAGTCTGTACTATCAGGCACATGTCCTGCTCGTCTCGTCACTATATACTACAAAATAAAAAATAATTTATTTACCTACTATTGTACACGAGTGCAGAATAGCCATCACAAGTGAATAATAAAATACCATGTACTTAATATCTTAAGAAAACTTTTATGAAATTTAGATTCCTGAAGCACCAAGTTGAGTACCTTCCGGTAAGATAGCGCTGTGTAGATGAGATAAACAATATCCCTGAGTACTATTGATATTATGTGTCACGAATGAAACCAGGCGTTTATATTTAAATATAAACTAATTTTAACAGGAATTTCAATGGCAGCTAACTGAGGTTATTGGACAAAAAAAGATTAAGAGTTCCACAAAAACAAACTTCACAAACTTCACAAACATGGCTTTCAAAAGGTAAACATAAAGTTACACCAAAGGGCGCAGCTAGTCATAACAACCCAACCCAATGTGAGTGTAAAAAACACAGAAATCAGTATTTAATGTGAAATGTCTGCAATATACAGGGTAAATAGAGAATAGAAGAGAACAACCACAAAAGGTGGAACGTGAGACTTTTTATTTTGTAGTCAAGTCTGAGTGTAAAAAACATAGAAATCAGTATTTAATGTGAAATGTCTGCAATATACAGGGTAAATAGAATAGAAGAGAACAACCACAAAAGGTGGAACGTGAGACTTTTTATTTTGTAGTCAAGTCTGAGTGTAAAAAACATAGAAATCAGTATTTAATGTGAAATGTCTGCAATATACAGGGTAAATAGAGAATAGAAGAGAACAACCACAAAAGGTGGAACGTGAGACTTTTTATTTTGTAGTTATTAAATAAAGAAATCTAAAACACAAGTTTTTAACATTTTGTGTACTTTCAAAACAACTCAGTGGGGTATGAAAAATTATGTATTTATTTACTTAAAGAAAATTGTATTTTTAATTGTTTAACATTTTTTATTTGCATATTTTTTAATTGTCAGGACATAAAAACTGTATTCCACATTTCCACCATTCCATTTAGCCATTACAATGCAATCAAGCAACAAAAATCTGCATACTCGTATATTATTTATAAACACTTAAGTAAGTAAACCATTTAATTTTAATTTTCATATATGATGTTACAGATCTTATAAAAAATGTTTGTTTTGTCTCTGTGTAAAATGATAATAAGATAAAAAAAAAAGATAAAAATGGTAAAATTTAGGGTTGCGGTCTATTTGGACTGAATGTTATATTGTACTAAAACCGTAATGAACAAATCTTAAAATGACCTTTTCCCATAATGACTGATTTTTGAAATGTACTTATTCTAGTATGCCGGAAAAAAAACTGTCAAATTGAAGTACAGTTAGTAACATTTTTTAAAAGCTTAAAATAAAATAAAATAATAATTTTACAACAAAAAAGACAAATTCTATTCTTAATTTTAATATAACTATGATGCACCGGATGATAGTTGATGAAAATGTAGTGATAAAAATTAAATCTGATGCAAATATGTATGGTGTAATTAATTAACCAGATAAGAAAACTCTTTCTTAAAAGCCACAAAAATATACTTAAGAACGTTATAATCTAGATATTTCAATTAATGCTTCGCTTAGGACGATATCTTGCAACCAACCGTGCAAATTGACTAAACAATAAATGAAATAGAACCTAAACATAAAAATGTTTATATTACTACCGTCCTGCTTCAGCTTCGCTCGAATATTGTCATATAGGTAAAGACTATTTATTGAAATCAAAACTATCCTAACTTTCAAGTTGGTTTTGATTAAAATCTGTTAAAATACTTAGGAGTCTATCGCAGGCAAACAAATAATTTATGTATGGTACTTACTATATAAAGAAGATAACACCCATTTTGCGGGTATAAAAATATTCAAAATTACCGTCGGATAAACTTTTAGCCATAGATTATTTTTAACCGACTTCATTTTAAAGTATAGAGCAGCCTTTCTCAAAGTGGGCGATACCCCCATTGTGCGCGCTGCAGGCCTAAAGGGCGGTAAGAGACCCAGGAAAAATGAGGGGTTGTGTAGAGGCTTGAAATCCGTTGTGTACTACCTACAGGGTTCATGTCTCAAGTTAACTCTTGCGAGCTATAGTAAGTAAGTTTCGTTTAGAATTAATGTTGAATCCCCACTAATATAGCTCACAATAATTTATTGAATTTGAAATTATAGTGGTTTTTAAGCATGTGAAAAAATGGGGACGCAAAAAATATAAATTCTCAAAGTGGGCAACAGACAAAATAAGTTTGGGGACCCCTGGTAGAGAGTGACGAGACGGCAGGACATGTGCCTGATGGTAGGCAACATGCCTGCCACATAACAGCACAGCGTCACGCAGCTGTTGGAACATTAAGTTCAAATCATTACTCGTACCTAGAACTCCAGTGCGTTCGTCACCCAAAGATCTAAGATCAGAAATAATATGGCGAAGAAGAGAAGATACTGCGACGCTAATTGGTAGAAAATGTGTTGAGAACACGAGCAGGACATTTTTGGTGATGGTACTTTGATGAAACAATCATAGTTTTCTTGTCAGTGTATTGACCAGAGTATAACATACACTAGCATGAAGTACTGATGTTGCATCTGATTGTACATGTCCCGTCAGACATAATGATTATCGGACATTAGACATAAAAGACATTTCGAAAATCAGTCATTATGGGAAAAGGTCATTTTAAGATTTGTTCATTACGGTTTTAGTACAATATAACATTCAGTCCAAATAGACCGCAACCAAATTTAGTACAACTATGAAGAAATAAAATGTTTTTTTTTTAAAATAATAATTGTCAACACGAGACATGTGCCTGATGGTAAGCAACAAGCCTGCCCATAACACAGTGACACGCCGCTATTGGAACATGAAGAGTCCAGATCATTACCTAGCACTGCACTACACTCGTCACCCAGAGATCTAAGATGTTATATCTCTAAGCCCTGTAATTTCTCTGGAAACACTGCCCTTCAAACCGGAACACAGTAATGTTTGCACATTACTGCTTGGCAGTAGAATAACTGGCAAAAGGTGTGGTACTTCCCCAGGCAGACTTTGCCATAAGTCCTACCACTACTATTAATGTAATTATTGTTGAACATTCTACATACAACACTAACTTTAAACTAAGCAAAGCTTGTGTTATGTGAGCCAGATAGCTATTAATATTATAAATCTCAATGTTTGGATATTTAAATATGTGGATGTTTGTCGCTCAATCACGTAGCATATGAATGGATTGGGCTGAAATTTTAAACACAGGTAGGTTATGGAGTCTGGAAGAACATAGAGGCTACTTTTTATCCCGGGAAATAACGAGACAGGAACGTGACATCCGCTACTAAAACCGCGGGCCGCTGCTAGTACTTTTATCATTTTAAGTTGTGTTTGGATGTATTTTCCTCACACACACCCTCCCACAACCTTACACACATGCACACACTCACCCTCACACTACATCTACTTCTAGAACTGGGATTAGACCAAAATAACAATTTGGATATCCCTACTGTGTTTTTACTTTCGTTCCCTGGCTTCCAAAGCACGAGCCACCGAGCCTAGTGTGGGGCCAAAGGCTAACTCTGAGAACATGTTAAGTATTTTCTTCTGAGTAAAATTAAGCATTTTTGTAATCTGTTCCAATTGGTGTTTCTTGGTAATAAAGATTTGTATTTGTAAATTTCACTCAATCCCATAAGAATGTTTAAACAGATTATGTTGAGATTTGGATAACAGATTCTTCTATATTAGATTAGAGTGTGGCTGTAGAAGTGGGAGCGAGAGGTATACCAGCAAAATCTGTCTATAACCTGCTGAAAGACCTTGGCTTGTCCAGAAGTGAAGTAAGTTCTATACAAGAACGAATATCTAAAGCTGCTCAGGCTCATATCAGATTTGGCTGGGCAGGGAGAGAAACACGAGTAGTGAGTGTTGATGTACGTCGGAAAGAGGCCCCTTAAGCCTACACCCATGTCACAAGTCTCGGGATCTACTCGGGATTTCTCTCATTGCCACACAATGGACCCGCCACCCACACGCTGAATCCATGGAATGCTAAGAAGTTTGTCTCTCTTGTCAAGAATAATATATTATTAGCTACTTTTCATCATAATTAAAATAACAGGAAGGGAAACTGTGCTGGTAAAACCACAGTACACTGCTAGTTTAATAATATTCAATACTTATAATAGTCCATAGAAACTTAGAAACCATCTGACACAAGTCATAGAATCATCATAGAACCGACAAATACTTGTATTCATCACAAAAATATATTTGTCCATGGTGTTAAACAAACAAACATCAATCAACTCCTTGGGAAGACTTAAGCCCTCTACACACGAGCCCTGGAATCAGAGGAAATGACGTAAAAGTAGTGGGCAGGAGCCTAAATCGCACCTGGTGATATAATTGGTGATTTTCAGTGCGATGTAGGGTCCTCCCCACTAGTTTTACGTAATTTCTTCTGATTTTAGGGCTCGTGTCCAGAGGGTTTTAGAACTAATTCATGTGGATGGACATATTGGATCAAACTCAAAAACACAAGACGTTGGCGAAATTGTGCTCACCAAACATTTATCTCACACAAATATATATCACAACCAAATAGAAGCCAGAAATGAATTGAAGATGAAGAATCAGATGACATAAATAAAAACCAGAAATTAATAGAAGATGACGAAAAAGAAGACTTCAGCTGATTGTTATTTAATTATTTTTTTGATTTATAAATTAAGACTATAACAAATTGCCTTTCCAGACATATTGCATGCCTCTCGCAGAGGCCAGTTTGTATGGGGCAACTTTTAAAATGTTTTTTATCATCTTATCTTACCTACAAACAGCAATAAAGATTTTTGTATTTGTATTTGTATTTGCAAATTATAATTTCAAAATAGAACAAAAAGTCAAGGATAACAAATGAGAGCCTTGGTAGGCAGACAAAATAAAACCAACAAAAGGGAACAAGAACAGAATTAGTTTCAGGGACATGTTTTGGTCATCCTATCACTCTATTTTATAAAAAAACAAATGTTTTATGTCAGTTAGAAACAAATGAAGGTCTTCCCTGATTTTAACAATTTTCATTTCACATCACTAAGAAACAAATGAAGGTCTTCTCAGATTTTGTCAGTCATACAGATAAACATTAAAAAATTGTCAAATTGATAACCTCCTCCTTTCTGAAAATCGGTTAAAAATGATTGTAGATAATATAACTATTATATTAAGAATTGGATCAATAACAGCTTAGATTAAGTACAAATTACAACCATCTTTCAATGTATAGTTAAAACAAATTTTTAATAAACATCAAAGCCTCCAAAAGCCTTTTATTGACTTTAGCCATGCCTTTTGGGTTCCACTTGACAGCAATATTGTTCTCTGATGTCCAGCGATCATGCTTTCTATGTTGGTGACATTAGAAATTAGAAACCGATTCACTCTCAAGTTGATCAAACCAAGATTGTACACATCGGGATAACCTCACATAGGTAAATTAATCTACTTTCTTCATTCGGACCTTAAGACTGTCAACCATGAAACTATGTATGTTATATCATGAGTCTGACTTGTTTTCATTATTTTATGTTGTGTTTCTTGATGAGTTCATGCTTGAATATTCCTTTGTGTATTTTAAAATAAAATTATAATTTAGGAATGTATTAAGTAGTAATTTATGAATAAATTAATATCAAAAAGATTCTGTACATTAAGTAATTTAATTAGAATTGTTACTGCCGTATTTTGAGTAACAAGATTTATAAATGTGTGACAGATTTAGGGTTACAGGAATTTAGACCGAGCTTAGAAAATAAAAACGTTGTAATCTTTGTCTCGCTTCTCTATACGTAGGCCTAACAATAAAAAGTTTAAGTTACATAAGACTTTCTGCCTAAGACAAAAGGTTTAATTTCAAAATAATCCATTGGTTGCGATCATAAACAAAACATAACCTCTAAGTGGTCATATCAATTCATACGCCGGTAACAACAAAAATAGTGTTCTAGTTTAAGTTATATATGTATAACTAACCTGATATGGTGTGTCATCTCCAGTTTCTTCCAAACGCTTCAGATTAAGGCACAGTAAACAGTTTTCTTGCAAGTTCCAAACATACAAAACATCATCTTTGAGATCTAGCAAATTAACCAACTTTCCATCGGAATTATCACTCAAACTTTCTTTTAAGTCCTGGAATAACTTGTGGCCGGCCAATTTAACTTCGTATAAACGGGAATCCATTGTTAAATAATAAAAACGCAAAGTTGTTTTGGAAAACAAACGCAATTTCCAATTTCGCACATGAACTGACTGACAATGACTTTGACACTTGACATTAGATATCGACACAACTTTTCGCGCCTAATTTTGCGTTTCGATACTGTATACTGTATATATCCAGAAGTTGTTTGAATCAGTCATTATTTCAGAATCGTTTATTGTTACACCGTTGAAGCTGAGTTCATTACATAATTTAATGCAAAAAAGAAATGAATTACGTATTATCATTTATTAGAAATAGTGGGTAAATTTGAAATGAACCAAATATTTTTAATAAGTGTAATAGGTACCAAACCATTACCTGTAATATTAAATACTAGTGCACGATGGAGATGCACCTACCTGTTTTGTGTTTTATTGCGACGCGACGCCCTTACATAGGATGTACCTACTCAGCTTTGACGATGTTGATGATGATGATGATGACGTAACTTGTAATATACATATAATTATATTCAAAGAGTTTACATAGTTTACTTATTCTTTATCTAATCGAATTTTAATAAATATTTATTGATTTTTTTGTTAAATTCGAATATTTATACAAGCACGACGACTTATACCGCATTGCTATTTTTTATTTTGAATGAGTTGCTTTAATTGGCTGATCTACATCCGATCTGTCTCAATTTTTGAATTCTAAATTATTACTCGTATGGGCTAGGTATTGCGGAATAAATTAATACACTTTGCCCTTATCTTATACCTATAAACAATTCTTGTATATATTATATAGATAGAATCTGAATTTCGGAAACGGCTCGAACGATTTTCATGAAATTATGTATATAGGGGGTTTCGGGGACGATAAATCGATCTAGCTAGATTTTATTTTTTAAAAACATAATTTTATGCGTGTTTTTAAACAATGAAAAACTCTTACAATGTCATTAGAATACGATAACTTATTTCGCCACTATTCTTTAAGTCTAAATGGCTCATACGGAATATGCTCGCCCTCGGAGACAAACGAAAGTTCTCATAGCATATTTTTTTGTAAAGGTCTGAAACAGTATTTTTTTTAATTAGTTCCATATATGTCAGTTATTCGTGCAATTTTTTCGTAATATCCTTTGGGCTAGGGACACTGCGTGCTTACACTTGCCCACATAAAAAAAAACCCTAGTAAAAACCAAGTATATTTAATACAAACAAGAACGAAACGTTACTTACCTATGTCACGACGACACAGAACTCTTGCAATTTCTACCAAAATCCCAATTTCAGAAGCGCAAATAAATCAGCCCTTCAGAATCCGACTAGCAACTCACTAATTCAACGCCAGCAGCAATCGCAGAGCCTTTAAAACAAACAAAATATTAAATTATCCACCAAGATACACGTACGAATGCTGGAAAACGAAATTTATCGTTGCCTATACGGTTGTTTATTTATAAGAAAGCACTGGAAGCGCTCCGGGAGATGAAATTACGTGATACCATTTCGAATCAAAGTGAAATACTGCTTGGATCGTTGTGGGTACAATCACTCCTCGTCTCGCCTGGATTTTGTTTCGGCTTACGCTCGTACCTTTTTTTTTTTTTTTGATAATTACCCAGCTTTAGGTGCAGTTTTACTTATAATGTGGCGTTTTCAAGACGTAAAAATACCTGTCAAATACAGTTCCCAATTTCACTGTAGGTGGCTCCAGTGTTTTATTTTGTCAGAGAAATTTCACAAAAACCAACAGCGGTGCCACACTTGACAATATTTAGAACTATCTTTGACAAGTCTTTTTGCGTCTGGAAAACGCCTCATTAAAAGATGTTAACTGCACTGATAACGTCCTAGTTTGTGAACAAGAATAAAATAGAAGTAGGTGAAATACGAATGTCATCATCATCATCATCGTCAGCCCGTGTTCGTCCACTGCTGGACATAAGCCTTTCCAATGTGAATGTAAAGAAAGTAAATTACATGGTGTCATTTCGCATCAAAGCAAACATCGCTAGGATCTTCGTCTCGTCTATATTTTGATTCCAGGTAATAATGATAGAATCCGGAAGTGAATATGTCACCGTAAATCTGATTAATTGAAAATAATTGATATTTTTACAAAACTATTAATAATAACCACATGTTTTGGTAAATGTGAATAAACGATAGAAATTTATTACTTTTAGTAGTAATTATTAATAATTCACGACACATATTGGTAAAAGTTATAAAATAAATGAAAACCCAATGTTTTTTGACCAGCAGGTATTTATTTATAATTTATGTAGATTAGGGTTTTTTTTATTATAGGTTTTATAGGTTAGGTTAGGTTTTAAAATATTCATCTCGTGTTATTCACACGATGATTTTTTCCTTTCTCCGGTTTTATTTCAAGGCATTTCTCATTAAATCTGGTTTTCATTAAACCTCTCGCACGTCGCATACACCGCCCCCCGCCCCGCAACCCTTGGCCACTTATTACATTTATCACTACTAGGGTTAAATTATTAATAATAAACGACGAATGTGATTAATTTATCACTTTAACCTCGACTTTCGGTAATTATTAATAATAATAGATAATTATTAATAATCTTCAATTATTCACTCTTACCGTAACATATTTAAACCAGTAATGTAATGAAGTATTTGCTATCTACCGCCGCTGCAGCCGGAACCGTGTCCCATAAACACGGCTCGCGTAGTTAAGGGCGCGGTTTTAAATAAAGTGGAGTAACTTTTGAGTAATATTTACAAAATAGTATTTACAATATGATTGGACCGTTGTTTGATCGATCACTCCTCGACTCGCTTGGATTTTATTTCTGCTTACGTTCGTACCTATTTTGATTTTCTTTGATAATTACCCAGTTTTAGGTGTAATTTTTTTGGTGTAAAGTTTTGGGACGTTAGGGAAAAATTATGAGTAATTTTTTACGATGCGCGCGTGTGCGCGAGTTTCGTAAAATCACGAAAAATCGACCTCTGGAACTAGTCAACATTTTAGTAAACATTGTAATACGAGTACAAACTTTTTTCTCTTGAAAATGTTAGGATTTATTAGGAGTAGGTATTGAGTATAAAAGTAGATACCTACATCCAAGCTGGCGCCAGATGCACTCTCTTTCGAACTTTGGATAAGCGGAGATGGCTCAGTGCCATACTAACCTAAACATATATATATCTTAATATATATGAATCTCCTGTCACGATGTTTGTCCGCGATGGACAAACATCGTGACGGCCTTGTAGCGAAAAGTCTCGACCAACATCTCAAGAGACCTTCGGTTGGATCAAGGGTCAGATGCAGAAGGCGGTCATCCTTGACACAGCACGCATCGTCAGGTGGTTCCTCAGTCTGCAGCCCTAACCACCGGTAGCCTGGGCCCTGCCCCGCTGCTGGCGGCAAACTAGGTTTAGGTTTTTATAATGTTTTTATGTTATTTTATATAAATATTGTTAAAACTTAGACTTAAGAAACATGAATAAATGAGTGAATAATAATAATAGATTTAGACGGTTGGGTTAAATAATGTTTTCACTTTACTGCTTGGCGGTAGAATAACTGGCAAAGGTGTGGTACTTCCCCAGGTGGGCTTTGGCAAGAGTCCTACCACTACAAGGTTTTGAAAATGAGATGAGCTCCCGGGTCTCAAAGACCCAATGTCTATTTAACACCATATTATTTTACCACTATAACTTAGAATTATAAAAAGCACTAATGTTACTTTATGCCACCTGTACAACTACAGATTATACTCCTATTACGAGTACGCATGTTACGACTTACAAAAAAACTCAGCAAAAATCGTTTTACGTGCACGTCCCGATCTGCTGGCGCTACGTCGCTAATTCGGCTTATTCCCCACCACACTACCAAGCTGCACTACTGGTAGTGCCGTGGAGATTTTTTTCCCTTCTGCACTACTAGCCAGTAGTGTTGTAGGGAAAATCGCTACATTACCATGTTGGTTGCGGCAACCCAGAAGATATTCCCCAACCAAAAAGTGCTTAAGGCAGCTAAAGAAGTTTGAAGACAAAAAATGGTTGTATGTATAGTCGGTTTACGGACGACAATTTAACGTGACAACGTGTTAACAAAATATTGATGAAATTACTGCATGCAATGCAATCGAGTGGAAGAGATATAGATGCGGCGCAAACCTACAATAAGCGTAGCGGGACAATGAGCGTAACTTTATTAGACGTTGTCACGTTAAAAACGTGGCAAATTTAGCCAACACGTTGCTCGAAAGTTGGCTTAAGAGGCTAGTCGAGGCTAGCCTTGAATGTGGCAATACGACATTTAGCAGTAGACATACAGAGATCAATGTCGCCACATCGCACGCTGAATAAAATATAAGGGCGCTCACAAGTCCTCGCGATATAATTCTATTGATAAATTTACCAGCGCCTCTCACATGATATTAGAGGATAGGGGGTGTCCCCCCGCTCCCGATCTATTATTATGCTACTCGGGTCGCGATGTACAAATCTTATAGGGTTGGTGCTATTGAGTTTTATATTGATCATTTGTAAAATAAAAAGTTAGAAGCAAGCAGTTTGATGCTTTTAGTCCGAATAAATACACTTTTTTTTATTGCGTATATGAAAAAAACTATACGATTTTGTATAAACTGGAGAACATAAGTAAGAACATAAGACATATTTAATAGACTTATCATCTCCTTAAACGGATGTAGGCTGATTACCCATAACCCTGTAATATTAAATAATTAATTAATAAATTATATTCGTAATAATATATTTCCGTCAACACATCACTCAACATTTCAAGTACTATCTAAACAATAGATAATAAATACTCACATAATAGGAAGGTGCGTGCCCTTGTGTAGGTAATACGTATTTTAAATAAGTAATAGGTATTTATCAGCAATTTTGGATAAGAATGACTAATTAGGCAGTTCTAATCATTTTTTTACAAAGATTGCGAGGTTAAACATCTATTTATACATATCACGATCATATTAACAATGACAGTTCTTTAATTACAATTTGACAGTTGATGTGTTAATCAAAGTTAATAAAGGGCTTAGTGTAAGAGCCCGTGGATGCCAGATTTTTATCATTTTATATAAGCTTAAGCTTAAACTACAGGTAGAATTCTGGTGTGGGCCTCTTGAAAATATGATGATTTTTAGAGTTCTGAACCTCAATAAAAATAAAAGTGGTCAAGGCTTCCGTAGCATCAAGTAATATAATATAAACATAATACTTGTAGTTCGTTGTTACTATAATCAGTGTTTTAACAATAGTCAATTTATGACGTATTAAAATAAAACTACTTACTTACTAGATATCATTCAAACCAATTTTCGTTGATAGTTTACATGGTAATGTACATCATACACTTTTTTTGAGATCGTTTTGTTATCGTTCGTTTGTTCTCTCTAACGTTCTCTTATTTTAGAAGTTACAGGGGGAGGACACACTTTTTACCACTTTAGAAGAGTCCCTCGCGCAAACTATTCAGTTTAGAAAAAAAACATGTTAGAAACCTCAGTATAATTTTTGATGACCTATCCATAGATAACCACACGTATGAGTTTGATATAAAAAATTGAGTGCATGTTCTAAGTATGGGACACCGCTAAATATTATAGTTTTTTCTATTTTTTGTACGAAAATCTTAATGCGGTGTACAGATTACATCTATTAACCAAGTTTCAATAGTATAGCTCTTATAGTTTTGGAGAAAAGTGGCTGTGACATACGGACGGACAGACAGACAGACAGACATGACGAATCTATAAAGGCCCCGTATTTTGCCATTTGGCTAAGGAACCCTAAAACACCTACTGAATGCACGGTTTGTGGAGTGCCAAACAAGTGGCAGTCACGTGCGTGCAGTCTCCTTAAACAGGAATAATAATAAAAAAGTGGATTTTCCTCCAAATACCTCAGTTTCGTAATCTATATAACATTCTACTACTCAATCCCTTTCATTTGAAGCCCATAATGAGGGAGTAGTGCAAAAAAAAAATTGATATTTTGTGGTGGCGGTCATCTTGGACATGAAACTTGTCATAATGAGTATTATTTTGTTAACCAGCTCTTTCATTTGATAACTATATTGAGGTAGGTTGTGAAGAAATATTTGGTCGACTATTTTGTGGAAGCGGCCGACTATTTTGTGACAGACACACGCACAACAGATAAACACACACACAACCGACAAACACACACATAACAGACAGACACACAGAGAGACAGACAGACATTGACGTCAAACGGTGTTTCTACGTATAATAAGTATGTATTTAAAACTATATAAGTATTATATCAGCTATCTGGCTGCCATCACACAAGCTTTGCTTAGTTTGGGGTCAGATGGTGTTGTGTGTGAATTGTCCACCAATATTTATTTATTTATTTATTACTTATTTAAACTCATAACACTCAGGTCGGGGGATAAAAAGGCCACTGGATGAGGCTGACACTTAAGACTGAAGACTGGGACTGAACCGACTATACACACGTGAGTAAGTTATCAGTGAATTTAAATTAAATATGATTGAAAATGCCTTTTTAATCAAATCTTATTTCAAAATCTAGCATTTCTCACAAAGGTCTGGTAACTACGTTATTTTCTATCCAGCGATACTGCTTAGCATCCCTACCTGTGGTTAGAAACGTACGAATTCAGCTTATCATGTAAGTCTGTAAGCTCCGCGTCTATTCACTTATTTTTTTTATTATTCACACCTAGTAATAATCATTTGTAATAGATATAATTAATTTGATACAAAAAACTGTTTTACTACATAATTATACGTATAAAAAATATTGATGTTTTTGGGAAGCGCTCCGTTTTAACTATTTCTTATTTATCGTTATACTATGAAAAATCCTTTGCCTGTTTTAGCTGTCTAAAACTAAATTTCCAAAATTGTAAATGAAAAATAACAAGAATTATGTTATCGGGATTTTATTGGGGACTATAAATACCTATCATAACGTCCAATTTACGTCCAATAAATTTGTTTGGGATTATACTTTTATTTATATCATAGCAAATTCTTAGAGTCAAGCCGATACGATGTCACAATAATTACAGAGATATAATCGTTGTAGTGGTAGGACTGTTGGCAGAGTCCACTTGGGAAAGTACCCTTGCCAGTTATTAAACCGCCAAGCTGTAGTGTGCAAACATTGCTGTGTTCCGGTTTGAAGGGCAATGTTTCCAGGGAAATTACAGAGCTTAGAGATATAATACATAATTATATAGTTTTAAATACATACTTATTATAAATAGAAACAACCAGATACAGTGCAAACATTTGAATTCATCACACACATATTTGCAAATATGTCTTAGATCTCTATCACGAGGTAATGATTTGGACTATCTCCAATAGCTGCGTGTCACTGTGCTGTTATGTGGCAGGCATGTTGCTTACCATCAGGCACATGTCCTGCTCGTCGCGTCACTATATAATATAAAAAAATCGTTATATTATGTGGGAATAATTGGTTACATAGTTTTCGCGTGAAAGCGTTATAAACAAAATTTAATAGTATTTTTTTAATAATAGGTAGTAGCCAACCCGGCGAACTTCGTTCCGCCTAAAACTTTGACTTTGACCAAGAGGCAATAAACGTCTGGATTTAGGATTTTGATTTTTACACGGATGTTTTGAATATTTGGATATTTTTATTGATAAATAACTTATATTTCTGCTTATCCATCCTATTTCGGACGAAAAAAAATTCATAATCATAAAAATTTGTCCATTCTTTCTGGACTTACAAATGGTGTAACTAACAAGTCTTTCTGTCATAAATCTACATATTTATGCCACCGTAAAAGTGTCTACTCCGTCAGATTATAATCTAACGCGTGAGATTATAATCTTACGATAGGTTAGCTTATCTCGTAAGCTGACATTGTTAGATTATAATCTAACGGTTTTTGCAATGACATACTATACTCGTACATTTCAAAAAGAGCACAGTGGCAGCCCTGCGAGCGTGGGCCCACCGGGACGCCTCCGATGACTTGTCATTAATAACGACAGCGGAAATGTATCAAAAGGTGACGCTTGTCCCTCCGTCTGTCTCGGCCATTATTTATGATACTCCAAACAATATTTATTCCTTTGCGTCTTGGATATGTTACGACTAATAAGTTGGGTCTGCGTTTGACCGTGACGAATAGCGAATACTCAAATATTTATTGCGTTATATTTGCAACGCATATGTTGTGAATATATTGTGTTGGTAAAACTAAATTATGACGAAAACTACATAACAAACTTAATACTTAAACTAGCAAAAGCAGCACACTAAATGTTCCCACTGATGGGTTTTTTTAACTTTTATAGGTTTACATTTGACCGCCATCTCGCCTGATGTTAAGCGACGATGCGGTCTACGATGGAGCGTGTTTACCTAGAAGAAACCGATTCACTCTCGATTTGAAGACACCAAGATTATCACTATCGAGAAAAACCCGCTCAGGCAACTCATTCCACAGCCTAGACGTTCTTATCACAAACGTCGAGTCAAACCTCTTTGTCTGTGTCTTTGGAATATCCACCATGAAACGGTGCCGCTTCTTCGAGTTACGAGAAGTACGATAGTAAAAAGGGCAAAGTGGTATAAGATCATCGTGGATTCGGTGTCTTCTTTCGCAAGATCCCTGCACTGTGCTCCGAGATATAAGATGGTATTTCTATACCCTGTAATATATATATTTTTTATTCATAAATCTGCGAACATTGCTCTTTGAAATGTATATTAGTTACCACCACGTAAATTTTTGAAATGTACAGAAATATTCGTCACTCTCTCGAGTCAAGGTCATACTCATGCACGCTGGCCCAGTGTGGATTGGTGGATGACGACCTGGTTCATGACCTGGAAAGATTCTAGGTACATACAAATCGCTTTCCTTACGATGTTGTTCATCGCTGTTTTTATATTTGCAGAATTATGACATCGAAAAGACAGTGGTACATGTGGAATTCGAACCATGGTTCTCCGGATCTCCAGTCGCCGTTTTCCTGACTAGCGCAGTCGTAACTTAGCTCCATTCACTAAAAACCTACTTCTGAATTATCCTTAGACCGACGAAAGTGTAAGGTGTGAGGAAAATCCAGATGATCACGCCCACTACCAGCTGGAAAGGTGCCGTGTATGCTGATAGCATGAATAGAATTAAACATTACTGTGTTCCGGTTTGAAGGGCATTGTTTCCAGAAAAATTACAGGGATTAGAGATATAACATGTTAGATCTCTGGGTGACAAGCGCAGTGCAGTGCTAGGTTTTTTTTAAATAAGAAGTGACGAGACGAGCAGCTCATGTAGCTGGTGGTAAGCAACATGCCTACCACATAACATCACAGGAACATTAATGATTATGTAATGATAATTACTAATTAGGTAATGATTTTGACTCTTCAAGTTCCAATAGCTGCATGTCACTGTGATGTTATGCGATAGGCATGTTGCTTACCATCAGGCACATGTCCTGCTTGTTTCGTCACTCTTTATTTTAAAAAAAAACAGATATATATACTCGTATCGGAAACGCGAATCGCGCGGAAAAAGCGCAGTTGCAGCGTTAAGCTAAGTAGTGTTTTGGAGCCGTCATGATTGCTGAGGTACAGTGCCGTTAAATGTAGGCGTGTTACTTACCATCAGGCGCTTGTCTTGCTATCCCCCCTTACTCAATATAATATATCTCATTCTGTCGCGACCGTCCTAGTGTAAACACGTATTTTTAGTTTTGGTTACGTGCATTTTGTTTGAATTGTCATAAAAAATACTATTTTGCCAATAAAACTTACACGAATGTGATTCTTATAAAGCTATGACAACAGTGGTTTTTAATATGTGAAAATTGTCGTTTTAACAAGTGGGAAACGGTCGAATTATTCTATCAAGTGGACGACTTAGTCAGGGTGTGACTCATCCCGTACTCTGTGACGTGATCGGCGTTGGCCGCTTCTACATACTAGCTGCCTGCCATCTAGTCTGCCTGGGTTTGCAGCAAATATTACAATTGAACTTAAGTATTGGTTTGCACTACATTTGTAACAAAATTATTTTATTTTGACTTTTCCAGTATAAAACTACACCCACGGAACAATGCCGCAAATCAAATCATTAACTTTATCAGATGCAAAAAATCTAATCAAGGAACTCAAGACCGAACTGCAAAAAGTCCAGCAGCTTAACATTAAACTACTTAGAGACCACGAGCAATACTCTGCCGATTATAAAGAGATGTTAAATAAAAATTCTGCGCTAAAAGCGCAAATAGCAAACCAA
Organism: Ectropis grisescens; assembly: GCA_017562165.1. Lineage (NCBI taxonomy): Eukaryota > Metazoa > Arthropoda > Insecta > Lepidoptera > Geometridae > Ectropis > Ectropis grisescens. The sequence continues at coordinate 22,987,959 of CM029782.1, read as the reverse complement.
GACTTATTATTGCAAGAAGTTATGTCGGACAAAGATGAACTGCAAAATATTTTAGACGGGAAGATACATAAAAATGGATGAATATGAAGACGCCTTGAATATCATTCGCATGCATGAAAAGAACGCAACCTTGTTTGAGGAATTACAGAAAACTATGAACACGGACAACGAAAAGGCTATTATAAAATTAAATAATGAAATAGATAAATTAAAATGCGAAATTTTAACTTTACAGCAAGAGAACGTACAATTAAGAGAACATCTGTTATGTCGATTTAATCAGGATATTGAAGAAGAAACAGAAATAAACAGTAATGTTATTATAATAGACGACGGAAAAGATCCCGAAGACAGCGAAATTGAACTATCGGAAAACGAACACAATAAAATTATACATGTGGAGGACAGAATATCACTACGAGGGAAGACACGGAAAGAACCATCAAATATACAGAAGAATCAAATGCTGACTCCCATAATAATCGACGAAAGAGTTGAAGTGAATCTCGACCACATTAGCCATAAAAAACACAAATCGTGAAAAAAAAATTGGTCATAATGTGTGACCATATTGGAAAAGGACTAGCCGAATTCATTTGTAATAATGAGACTGGATATGATTCCGTAATGTCAATATGTAAACCAGGGGCATCATGGAAACACGTTACCGAGGACATCGCAAAACTTGCTAACAAGTTAAACGAAGGAGACGACATAGTTCTCATCGCATCAGATGTAACATCCTTCAGAATAAATTGGATCAAGCACGCAAGAGACATCTGCAGACTCAAAAAGCTTAAGCTACAAATAACTACACTGCCATATAAATCAATAAATTATACAAAATGTAATGAAGAAATTTTCAAATGTAACCAACAGCTCTACGAGCTGGTGTCGCGATCTAACGGCGTGTCCTTAATTGACATAAATAAATTTAGTAAAAATATGTTTACACCAACACATAAATTAACGCAAAGTTTCATGAAAGTTTTGCTCATGAACGTAATAATAAACTCGTTGTATGAATATACTCATACTTTTAAAAATATAATTGAATTGACATGTAATTTAAATAATGATTGTAATAGTTTAAAACCTACACTGCCGATATCTGAAAGCGACAGTAGTAATTTTTTAGACCGGAAGACCACTTCACTGATCATCGTATGATGATAGGGAAGTTACAAATGCTTCATCAAAACTGCAGGAGTGTTAAGGGTAGCGACAGGCGGCTAAAGTTGCAAAATTTGGTAGAAACTTATATACCAGACGTGGTTATTCTGACCGAAACCTGGCTTAGTGAATATGATTTAGAGTCTTTCCTAGTTGAGGGTTACAAACAATCAAATTATTTTATACGACATAAAAAAATTCATGGTGGGGTGTCGATACTTTCAAAAGACGGGTTAAAAACTAAGAAGCTGCCCGAAATCGATAGGTTAGCAATTGAGTACCATTGTGAGCTGTGTGCTATTGAATTATATAATGACTTCAGCAAAGAAAAAAACATTATCATTGGCTTATATAGAACGGGTAAGGGAGATTTTAAAGTGTTTTTGGAAATTATCGGTAAAATGCTGGATCAATTAATAGATCTACCAAATTGCACTATTGTTTTTACTGGCGACTGGAATGTAGATTTCCTTAATGATACTTGTTATAAAAAAAGTCTAATAGATATAATGAGCCCAAACAAATTAAAAATTTTTGTTAATTTTGCAACAAGAATAGAAAACGGCACTGAAACATCGATTGATTTCGTGGTCTCCCATATGGATAATGACACTATTTCAATTGAGCCCATTGCGACTGCTATGTCAGATCATGACGCTCAACTAATTACACTACACAATCAGGCTAGAAATGTGATAAAGTGCAAACATTTTACTGTTATTAAAAGATTAGTCAATGCACACCGTATGAACGATTTCCTCACAGCATTCGTTTTGTATGACTGGGATGTTATTTTTGGAAGTTATAATGATACAACCTTCGAAGTATTTATGTCAAAATTGACTTGGAATATGGACTTGTTTTTCCCCAAAACAGTAATAAAAAAGAAACGTCAGAAAAATTCCCCATGGATAAGTTCGGAATTAATAAAACTGCAGCTGGATATCCATGATTTATACACTTTACAAAGACAGTTTCCCCAAAGTCTAAAAACCGATGTAATATCACAAAAAATACAAATTATAAATGAATTATTGCTTACAAATAAAAAACAATACATAGATGGACGCATTCAAAATGCAAAAAACCAAAAAAAGGAAGTATGGCAAGTCATAAAAGAGAATACTAACAAAGGTAAAGTAGACTGGAATTGGGAATTAAAAGATCCACATACTAATGTCAAAATATCCAAGGTCTGCTTACCTGACTTTATAAACGATTACTTTGTTGCAATTGGTCAGGAGTTAAAAAACAATAATAAACCAAATAGAGATTGCGCAGTTAAGTTTTTAAAGAAACATGTGACTCAGTTGCCAGATTTTAAATTACAGCATATTTATCCAGAAAAACTGTTAAAAATAGTCAAAGATAAGATCAGAAACTCTGAAACCAAAGATATTTTTGACATATCTGGGAACTTTTTATCTGAAATGATGCCGGTTATATGTGCACATTTAACATTTTTAATAAATAATATACTACAATCTACATCATATCCAAAGGAACTGAAGATGTCACGTTTAACGCCTCTCTATAAAGGAAAAGGGGACACTGATGATGTGCGAAATTACAGGCCAATCACCATAGTCCCTACAATCTCTAAGTTGGTAGAATGTATACTGTCTGAGGCGATAATGAATCACTTAAACAATAATTCAGCACTCTCCAATAGTCAATTTGCCTACAGAGCAGGCAGGTCAACAACATCGGCTACTCTGGCGATTGTAAATAGTATAGTAGCAAGCCTTGAAATAAAAAAACCTGTGGCTGTGATACTTCTGGACTTATCTAAGGCCTTCGACTCTTTGGATCACAATTTACTAATCCGGAAATTAGAAGTTTATGGTATTAAGCATGGTTATAAATACCTCATACAATCATTCCTGAGCGATAGATTACAGACGGTGGAAATAAAAATAGATGATATGTTAATGAGATCTAGACCGCAAACTATTGGTATGGGTGTCCCACAGGGCTCATCGTTAGGCAACGTTATGTTCATGATATTTTTGAATGACTTAGCTTATCTGAACATTGAGGGAGATATTATCCAATATGCGGACGACACTACTGTCGTAGTTAATGGAGATTCTATGGAGGAACTTAAACAAAAAATAAAATACATTATAAGTGCATTCGAAAACTGGTTCCAGATGAATGGTATGAAGTTGAATTCTAACAAGACAAATATAATTTGCTGTAATGCGGTTTCTTCTATGGTTGAGACTATATCCATTCCTCTCAACAACGAACTAAATATGCAAAGTGTAAATACCGCAAAACTCTTAGGTTTTGAGCTGGATTCGGCACTCACGTGGAAGAAGCATATAGACATAACATGTAAAAAAATGTCAAAAGGTATATACGCCCTAAAACAGCTCACACACATCACGTCGGAACCCCAACAAAAAGAGGTATATTTTTCATATGTGCACTCCGTAATGTCGTACGGTATACTAATTTGGGGATCTTCCACCGATTATGAACGGGTGCTTAAGATGCAGAAACGTGCCATCAGAGTCCTCACTAAAAGCAAATCTAGGGAATCATGTCGGAATCATTTTGTAAGCCTGGGCATTTTAACATCTGTTTCTGTGTACATCTTTGAGGTTTTGAAATATGTTCGCGAAAACATTGCAGAATATGAAAGACATACTAACCCTAAGACGAGAAACTGCAAAAATAATAACGGCTACCTGTTACCAATGCAGCACAGATTGCGTATTGCTGGAAAACTACCTAAAGTCATGGGGCAAAAGTTATACAATAAATTGCCGGACAAAATTCAGCAAATGGAAAATGAGGGACAGTTTCGAGCCAATGTGAAGCGGCTACTACTAACTAAATCGATTTACAAGATTACGGAATTTTTAACAAATGACTACAGAGATTTTAGTTTGATAAAGACAGCACAGAACATAACATCAGAACGTTAGTAAATTCCAGTCCACCATCAAACAGTCAGGTCGTTTCGCAGATAAAACAAATCAAACAGACAGACAATAATATTACAAACTATTTTTTAGATATAGATACTCCGTTACTCTCATTTAAATTAAATTAAAATTCATTTAATTCAGGCCATTATACCCATAAATTTACAATTTACAAATAAAATCCATAAAAATCCAAAAAAAAAAAAAATAACTTAATGTTAGCTGTACTCCAATTTTTGTTTATTTGTTTGAATTTATTGTTCAGAGAATTATAATACCTAATGGATACGAAAATTTGATATACCTTTGACAATAATGGGAAATCACTTTACAGACAACAGACATGCATGCCATTTTAATATTATGAGTACGGGTTATTGCAAGAGTGGGTACTTTGAAATAACTTACAATATGTAGGTAAATGATTATAAGTTTACCCTCTTTGTCGGGTTTTATTCATAGCATTAGTCAGTCATTGTCATGTTATGGTAAATGCAAAATTATAAAATTATTTGTGTGAGGTGAAAAGTATGGAGGTGTGTTGCATTTGCATGATGTGTTGTGTTGGTGAAATATTACTGTTGATGTCTATTGTTGTGTTCCGAGCGAGGCAAGTCCTACTCGTATGCTCCAGGGACATGGACAAATGGACTGTTTAGAAGTGACCTTCTGATTAGTATGTAAGTCAGATTTCAATGACATTGTTCTCACCCCATCAACTAGCAAGGATCTAACTTTGGATCATTGCATCTATCGTATTAATCTTAGGGAATATTTGCTTTCATTTATTTATTATTTCTATTACAAATTAAAAGAAAACTTTGACACAGCCCTTTTACAGCTGAATTTATTAATTATGTTATTGTTGTTATTTTAAATTATTACTACAAATTTGTACCTACTTGACGAGTCTGCTGAGAAATACTCAGGATGTTTAGTTATAAATATTTTGTGAGTGTAACTAGCATTGATAATAAATTTATTCTATTCTATTCTATTCTAATATATAAAATTCTCGTGTCACAGTTTTTGTTGCCATACTCCTCCGAAACGGCTTGACCGATTTTGATGAATTTTTTTGTACTTATCCGGTATCTATGAGAATCGGCCAACATCTATTTTTCATCCCCCTAAATGTTAGGGGTAGTCCACCCCTAAATTTTATTTTTTATTTTTTAGACAAAATTTTTAATTTCTATTTTTTTATGATACAACATACAAAAATACACACAATCCTCAATTTTTACCCTTCTACGATCAACCCTTATTTTTTAATAGCCATTTTAGTAATTTAATAATTGTTCCTCTCCGGTCGAAAACTGATCAATCGTCATTTAATTAGTTATCCCCGCCAGATGTCTACAGGTGTCACTTCTGACCCAGTAAACAGCACGATAGTTTGGGGATCAAAAGTAGCCAATAGCACATATATAGTTTGAACACGCTAATCTCGGGAACTACTGGACCGATTAAAAAAAAAATCGTTCACCGTTCTTTCATATGTTCGTAATCCTTGAACGCTGTAGATTATATATATATACCACGGGCGAAGCCGAGCGGGCCGCTAGTATTATATAAAACAATAAAAATCCTGCAAAAACATATTTTTATTCTCTGTATCCTGATGTCAGAAAGAGTCGCCAGTCTCCCGAGACCTTACCCCAATTACCGGTAGAATTGTTGTGTTATCTATTACTTTTCCCTACGACTTGGGAGTTGGGACGTCGGGGAAAAAAATAGTTTTGCGTCGTGTCGTGATTATAATGATTGATCTACAGATTGGGAGTTTGGTGACAGGTATTTGTAGTGTACATATCTTTTGTTTATTGATTTATTAAAAATTCTGAAACCATTGCTCATTGAAATGTATGTGTGCAAAACCACGTTAGTTTTCTAAATGTAAAGAAATATTCCTGAAATGTATGTTTGGATGTTTGTTGCTCAACACGTCACAACGTCTCTAACGGATTAGACTGGAATTTGAAATGTAGACAGATAATACGAGTATAATAGGTTCAGGGCAATTATGTGTTCTTCCAGACACTTCATAAGAAGTGACAAGACGAGCAGGACATGTGCCTGATGGTAAGCATACCTACTACATAACAGCACAGTGACACGCAGCTATTGGAACATGAAGAGTCCAAATCATTACCTAGCACTGCAATGCGCTAATCACCCAGAGATCTAAGATGTTATATCTCTAAGCCCTGTAATTTCTCTGGAAACATTGCCCTTCAAACCGGAACACAGTAATGTTTTCACATTACTGCTTGGCGGTAGAATAACTGGCAAAGGTGTGGTACTTCACTTGCCTACCACTACATTTCAGCCCGATCCTTTCAGACGTTCCGACGTGATTGAGCAAGAAACATCTAAACATTCCCGGAAAAATAGCAGGAACTGCGCGGGCGCACCGCGGGGCGCTGCTAGTTAATATTATAAATGTTAATGTTTGTACTTATGTTTGTTGCTCAATCACGTCGTTACGTCTGAACCGATGTCGCTGAAATTTGGAACACAGTTAGAACATAGTCTGTAAGAACTCACACACACACACACACATACATACATGTAACACATTGGCTCCTTTTTATCCCGGGAAATAAAGGTAAAACCGAGGGCGATGCCAGTATCCCATTTATAAATGAAGTGTGGAGGTGAACCCGTGTATAAACTAGTAATGTAATGAAGTATGTGCTATCTACCGCCGCTGCAGCCGGAGTCGTGTCCCATAAACACGGCTCGCGTATTTCCAGGCTTTCCGCTAATAGCCTTACTTGTAAACTCAGCTTATCTCAAAATTGGCCGAATGGGGAACTAAAAATATAGTGTAGTGAAACGATAATGTTAAATAATATATTACATAGCCTTAATTTTATAAAATTTTGTGTATTATAAAGAGCACCAATTATAATTCTAATAATGGTGCGCCTTTGATAAATAGAACATTAAAGAACGCGTCTGCTATTATAAAACGAGTGATCAAGTGAACATCATTCTAAAAATAGCGCGCGCTATGAAATAGAGTGCTGATTATACTCGTAATAAAGACAGCTTGCCCTATGATAAAGTGAGCGCCGGCTAATATAAATTCAACACGCGGTATGATAAGAGTGTTTCGATTATTATAAAAAAACATCACGCGTTATGGTAAAGAGAGCGCAGATTATTATAAAAAAACAGCGCGCGCTATGAAATGGAGCACTGATTATACTCGTAATAAAAACAGCTTGCGCTATGATAAAGTGAGCGCCGGTTAATATAAATTCAACATGCGGTATGATAAGAGAGTTTCGATTATTATAAAAACATCACGCGTTATGGTAAAGAGAGCGCTGAATATTATAAAAAACAGCGCGCGCTATGAAATGGAGCGCTGATTATACTCGTAATAAAGACAGCTTGCCCTCTGATAAAGTGAGCGCCGGCTAATATAAATTCAACACGCGCTATGATAAAGAGAGCGCTGAATATTATAAAAACAGCGCGCGCTATGAAATAGAGCACCGATAATTATTGAGAATGCGCGCGGTATCATAAAGAAAGCGCTAATTATTATAAGGGTAGCGCGAGCAATGATGGAGGAGAGTGTCGATTATTATAAAGATAGCGCGCGCAATGATAAAAAGAGCGACTGAAGGTATTTAAGACTTCTTCTTGGTCGTATCCTCATTACTGAGGGTCGTGACTACCATCGACGTCCTTTGCCACCTTCCTCCAGGCACTCCTGTCTTGAGCCATCTATAAGCAAGTTTGGATGTTTGTCCTTGCTGAGGCATTGTTAGTGTCTATTTAAGACTACCCACATGCAATATACTACACAAACATGATGCAAGTTATGAAAACTTACAAAATCTTCCACAAACTCAAGACTTAGCAACACTTAAGGCGCCTGCTCCAATCTTAGCAGAAACCGTTCAAGGTACTGAGAGCCAGCCGCGCGCTAATAACGCGCGTAAATATCGCCAACGAGTTTAATATTAAACGGATACAATGCATGTTACGTCACGGATAGGAAGAAGAAATAGGGGCCGTCTACACGAGCTACTTTTTTCTGAAAATAAAATCGAATAAAGTAATCTTTTCTCTCTTAATGAAATTCGTTTCTTGGGTAATTGGATTCGGTAATATGTTTAACGGCGATGTTGAAGACTTGGGAGGATTTTTCGAACAAGTTTGGCATCGCATATGAGCCTTTTGGCACGTCTCTCGATTGCAGAGCCTCCAGTTCGTACTTAGCCGACCCATGTCAAAGATACGAACAGTACTCTATACCCACAGTTTTCAAGGCAGACTTACTACCAACTAAGACTTTACACAAGCCGCTCCAATTAATATGATAGCAATATTACAATAATGGTGGACATTTCACACACAATACCATCTGACCCCAAACTAAGGAAAGCATGTACTATGGAATCCAGACAGCTGATACAATACTCATATACTATCTACTACTAACTATAGGTACTTATTTGTCATGCATAGAAAACACATAGGATCAGTAGAAATATTTATCTCCACACAAATACTCGTATTTATTTGCACTGGGTGGGGATCGGACTCTCGACCCACGGCTCCGCAGGCAGATTTACTACGAACTAAGTCACCAGGCCAGCCAAATACCAACGATAATTATCATACAATTCATAAGATATTACGTCATAACTACACAAAATCCGACGAACAAAACACGACGTTGTAAGCCACGCCTAAGCTGAAGACGCTGGGAGATAGTGCTCGGGGTCATCGCAAACAAATGAGGGGTGTAAATCCACCACACCTCCCCCCCCCCTTCACGGCAGGTGGCCAGGTAGCACTCGCTTCAACCCTTTCTTGGCTAACATATGGTTGTTTTGCCCAGAATGGGAATATTTGGATGCGGCAACATTTTCATTTTTTAAATTTTAACTAGAAGTTTTTGATTTGTGGTCTGTGAAAGATGAAAAAAAACGTCACGAATTTCAATTAAATCATTTTACTAATATTAGAAGCTTGCATTGACCCGGTGATTATCCGGGATAAAAATTAGCCCATGTGATCGTCCAGACTACATATAAACTGTTACAAATTTCACCCCGAGCCGTTCATACGTTATAACGTGGTTGAGGAGCAAACATACATACATTCACGTTTATAATATGAGTAGGCTAGTAGGATGTCAATATTTTGATGTTTGTGGCACAATGACATCGTAAAGTATTAACGGATCAGGCTAATATTTGGAACACAGTCTATAAATAGATAAAACCTAGAATTAGATAAAACTTAAAAATAGATAGAGCATAGAAATAGGTTACTTTTGATCTTCGGAAAATAACGGTAACGGAAACTATGCGGGTAAAACCATGGGGCTAGTGAAGTTATAAGCTTAACAACAAAGATCCAAAGAGTATTTAAATGAGGAATTTTCTTTATTGACATGGAATCTGTTTCTGACATGTTTATAGCTGATTAAAAAACTTATTATATGATTTGTATTTTGAAAAACTTAGTCAATGAAATCAGTCAAAGCGGTCCACAAATTTAAAGTCGCGCAGCGAGCTATGGACAGAGCTATGCTTGGAGTTTTTCTGAGGGATCGTATTCGGAAAGAAGTGATCCGTGAGAGAACCAAGGTAACCGACATAGCTCAACGCATTAGCAAACTGAAGTGGCAACGGGCCGGTCATATCTGTCGCAGAACCGATAACCGTTGGAGTAGACGTGTTCTTGAGTGGAGACCACGACTCGGCAAACGTAGTGTAGGACACCCTGAGACTAGATGGAGTGACGATATACGGAAGACAGCAGGCAGTAGATGGAGACGTATAGCTAAAGATAGGGCTGAGTGGCGAGCCATGGGAGAGGCCTATGTCCAGCAGTGGACTAAGATAGGCTGATGATGATGATGATGGTGATGAGTCAATAAAATCATTATTGCAGAATTTTATTTTTTTGTTATCTGGCGTAAGTAAACAATTAAGTGTTTTTTCAAAAGCAAGTACTTGTAGTTTTGTATGCAGGTAGGCAGATTATAGCTCATTGATCTGTGTGGGGTATATTTATTTAATGTAAGTAAAATATTATTATTTTTTGGCTTTATTTATGACTATCTTATTCATAAATATACCTTATTAAATGCGAAAATGTTGGTATTTAGATGGTTTGTTGCTCAATCACGTCGGCTAAACGGGCTTGAATTTGGAACACATTTATATTATAAAAAAAACACATAAGCTATTTTTTACTCCATGAAAGGGCGCTGCTGGATAAAAACTGCACAAACAACACAAATTGTCTTCTTACCGCGGGTCTGCCACCTAACTTAATCTTCTTTGGCTTTGCTACTGATGTCTCTATAATTTCAAGAAAAGAGAGAACAATATCAAAACTAAAACGCTCCACACACGAATCCTAAAATCAGAGGAAATTACGTAAAAGTAGTGGGGTAGTAAAAACATCGCACCATATGATTGGTGATTTATGGCACGATGTAGGGTCCTCCTCCACTAGTTTTACGTAATTTTCTCTGATTTTAGGGCTCGTGTGTAGAGGGTTTAAGATAGTTTTAGTTAAACTCTCAGGGCTTAAGCTCACAAAATTATGGTCAACTAATTCATCACGTTCGCCAAGTCCGAGATGCCATCGAAATATGTTTTCCTAGAACCGGTTTCCGAAGCGATGTTTTCATTCACCCTTAAACCCAATGATAATGACAAAGTTGTAGGTATATCTCTAATTGATAACGTACTCGGAGGTTGCTTTCGAGCTTTTCGGGAGAAAATACCTTTACGCATTCCCGTTGCCTGTGGGGAAAAAGAACGGGTATGTCAAACTCAACACTTCAAATTGTTACCACCCTACTGGCTAAAACTTCCACAATATGCCACCTTAACCGCTTACAGCTGTAACACGGGAATGCGTCAGTAATCCTCCGTGAAGTGATTTTTTTAATGTACAGTTTCATATATTTATTACGGAAACTACACGTTCATCCACAGGAGCGTTGGAAAGCTTGGGTTCATGATGGCTTACGCCATTAGCAAATCTTAGTGCAGCAAGTGTGTATGGTGATCCTGGGGCAACCGCAACCGCAACACATCTTGGTATGCTCGGGAGATTGAGAAATCGAAAAATAAAAGTTAAAAAGTTTTTCTTATGAAATAAAGAATGGTTTAATTATTAGTTTCGAACCGACGATCTCATGACTGTGAAATGACGGTTACCTCACTTTCCCACCTCGGCTCATTTTGTTTTACCGCGCACCACCTACGATTGACCACCAACTTGCTTGATAGTAAGCGACGGTACTATCGTAGATAAGGGCTGTCCAAACTGAATACCTTCGTGGGCTAATTAAATATACAACAACAGCTGGCGGACCGTAATAAAAAAATATTCAGTTTTCATGTAAAAAATAAAGGGTAATATTGATATTTTTACACGTTAATTGGTTCTTCGTTAATATGTATTTAACAATCAGTAGGTACCTGGTTGACCGAGCTTTGTTCGGTTCAAATGCGTTTATAAAGGGCTCTAAGTAAAAGATTTTCTCGGAAAAAAAAACAAAAAGAAAAGAGCCGAATGTAACCATCAGGATTCGAACCTGTTGACTCTGAGGGCGAGCATATTCCGTCTGAGCCATTTAGACTTATAGAACAGTGGCGAAATAAGTTATCGTATTCTAATGACATTGTAAGAGTTTTTCATTGTCTAAAAACGCGCATAAAACGATGTTTTAAAAAAATTAAACCTAGCTAGATTTTACGTCCTAGCTAGATTAGACGATTTATCGTCCCCGAAACCCCCCTGTATACATAATTTCATGAAAATCGTTCGAGCCGTTTCCGAGATTCAGATTCTATAAATATATACCTACAAGAATTTCTCGTTTAAAGGTACAAGATAAGATATCAATGTAATCGTCTAGGTATGAAAACTAACGTGGTTATTACACATTTTAAATAAGCCCTTTTTAGCAGTTGCTAAATGAGATGCGAACACGCGCGCGCACTCTCCTTGAAAAAGATCGCCGGACGCGATCGAAACTTGAGTCGGACTGGACTAACTATATCAAACGTAAGTTACCCGTGTATTTGTTTAAAACTTTTAGGTACATTCGTATTTTCCAAACTCGTTGTATGTAAAAATAATTTATCAGACATTAATTTCTGATTGAAACATGCGTCACGTTTTTTTCGTCACAAAGTTTTGGATTATATCTGATTTGTAACCCCTCTCATAATTATATAGCGTGTTACAAGTTGCCGTATCCAACCGTTCGTGCGTCCCCCACAGTGTACATACAGTACACGGCGGTTAAGACAGTTGAAGTGCCACGGACGGCCGCCGGATTTATAGGCAACCTCTATTGGTTCTGGTCTGCCCGCTTGATTCTGAACTAAACTCGGTTCTATTCGGCTATTCTTCTTCAAATACTTCATTAACATCATCAGGCTATCTTAGTCCACTGTTGGACGTAACCTTCTTCCATGGCTTGCCGCTAACTTAAAAACGATGAAAGAAAATATCGTGAAAAACCCGACATGTACCTAGAATCTTTCGGGACCACCAATCCGCATTTGGCAAGCGTGGTATATTTTGTCCTTAACTTTCTCCTTGTGAGAGAAAACCCCGGGATCTCAGCAATGGGAACATTTTTTTAATGGACTGCTTATACATCGCTCATTACTCAACCGTATCCTCTGCTTTACGCCTCCCAATCCACTGCCTGCTGGCTTCCGTATATCGTCAGTCTACCTAGTCTCAAAATGTCCCACACTACGTTTGACGATTTGCGGTTTCCACTCAAGAATACATACTAATTTAACGGTTAATGCGACAGATATGACCAGCCCATTGCCACTTCAGTTTGCAAATGCGTTGCAAAATACTTAAATTAAGATAAATATAGCCATATACACTATGCTGATAATGATGCTGGGACTCGGAGTCTTCTTTTAGAAAGAGAGAGTGGACCATCCGTTTCATGTCTTTGAAAGATCTTAAAATATATACATGTTCTGGAAGCTCTGGGCCGGGAAGTGGCGGCTTAGGCAAAAGACCAGAAAAAAAGTGGGGTTAAAATGTTTACAACACCCTCCTATTTTCCTCTTCTCCTAATCCAAGAAATATGTAAATAAAAATTATTATTGTAATGACAAATTAATATGTTTTTCATTTACTTTCCACTTACATAAGGGTGTATCACTAATACATATACACCTTACCTCCGATTGAAACCTCCGGTTTAAAAGTTTCGGAGCGAAAGTCGGAACCGAAACTGAAACAATAATCGGAAGTTCCGACTTATTGGAGTCGGAGTCCTTAACATCCCTGATCCAAACATCCAAACATCTGAAATTTGGAACATAGGCTAATAACATTATAGTCTGTCGGAACACCTACATAGGCTACTTGTTATCCCGGGAAAATAACGAAAAGCGACGGGAACGGGACTATTAATACCACGGAGTGCTGCTACTTTACAATATTAATAGAATAGCCATGGATGTATAAAAAAGTCAGACGTAGTCTCGCTAAAACAAAAAGAACAAAATTAAAACTTTTTACTAACCCCCGACTACCTCAGATTTGTAATCTGTACAACATTCAACTAGTAAAGCCCTTTCATTTGATACCCATATTAAGAGAGTTGTGAAAAAAGAAATGTATTTTTTTCGCCATTTTTTGGTAGCGGCCATCTTGGATTTGAAATTTGTCATAGTGCAAAGTATTTTACTAGTCAATCCCTTTCGTTTGATACCCATATTGAGGTAGTAGTAAAAAAAAAAAATATAATTCGCCATTTTGTGGTGGCGGCCATCTTGGTTTTTTTTATAATGCCCGGTATTTTACTAGTCAAGCCCTTTCATTTGATAACCATATTGAGGTAAGTTGTGAAAAAAAATTTGGTCCGCCATTTTGTGGAGGCGGCCATTTTGAATCGATATTAACCAAACATAGCTAAGAACACCCACACAAATATTAACTTTCAAATAAAAAAAACCGCATTGAAATCGGCTTATCCGTTTGACCTCTACGGTGCCACAGACAGACACACACACAGGCAGACAGGCAGACGGACAGACAGATATCGACGTCAAACTTATAACACCCCTTTTTTGGTCGGGGGTTAAATACAGTATCACTAGAGTCGGCCACATTTGCACGTGTGCGTTGTCAGGTTGTCACTGATAGGTTGACACGCACACATATACACAAGTAGCGCGTGTAATGACCTACTGATGTGTGCGTATCAGCCTGTAAGTGACAGCGCACATGTGCATATTATGTGGCCGACTCGATGGACGCAGTTTTTGTTTTAACGAGACTACGTCCAATTGTTTTTGGAACGAAGTTCCTTATCGCGCGTTGTCAAAGGGGGCTAAACGGAAAAAAATCTTACGAAAAGTTGTCACGACACTTTTTGCTATTGCAAGCTGTGCGGCGTCGCATGTTTCTCTGTCTGTTCTCTCTCTCTCTCTTATAGAAAGCAAGCCAGATATTTTCATTTCTATTTCGCATTGAACAGTGTGGTGTCGCGACGATTATTTTTGTTGAGTGTATATAGGTTTTTTGTAAATAATAAAAAATAATAATTCCTTCACTAATTAATCGAAAGGAACTTCGTTCCATCCGGGTGTCCCTTGACACCTCTTAAGTTTTTTTATACGTCCATGAGAATAGCACATAAGATACTCTATATTCTCAAAAAAAAAAAATTGGTTGCCTGTAAAGTCGGTATACGGGCGAAAGTTTCACGTGACAACGACTTTGAGTGGTAAAATAATTTTACGGAAGGGACGCGTGCCTTTCACTTTTTATGTCTGTCTCTCTCGCTCTTAGGCGGGCTAACCATGCCCGAGTGGAAGGGACGCGTGCCTCTCACTCGCTCTCGTTGTGAGCGCATAACGTGAGCGGAGCGTAACGCAGTTTCTTGAAGTGTCACCCGGCAAACCAATTTATAAGACGTTGTCACGTCAAAATCTGAGAATAAAAGAGTTTTCTTCTAAATTCCTCAAATTGTACGCGACTAAAGTCACGTGCAAATGTCAGTTCACCAGATTTTAATACGTTTTTTAAAACTACTGCTTGCGTCATTATGACCTTGTAGCTCTTTCATTGGTCAACGGCCTCCACAATTACATGTAGGCACAATGTACCTACAATTTGACTGTTTTCAACAATAACTAGACGTAACACAACAAATAGATGGTTTTGCACGTTATTTATTCTACTGTCAAGTTGTAACATTGTTGTGTTCTGATTTGAATTGCATTGTTTCTAGATCAAGTACAGGTCACTCGTAGCCTTGTAATTTCTACAACAGAGTAAGAATGTAACGACATTTTGAAAGAGACCATTGGAGCGAAAAAAATAAGTATAAACTGATTAGTATGTAATTTAGACCCCTCTTAAAATATTTCCCAATCAACTTTTATACTACAGAACTATTTCTAATGCTCCTTGGTTCATGAAGACGACAGAATTACACGAGCACCTACAAATCAGAACTGTAAAAGAGGAAATAGAACACAGGATACATTCATATAAACAACGAATAAAGTCACACACTAACATCTTAGCAATATCCCTAAGTGAACCTATACCAACAATAACTATTTTCGTACAAAAAATTAAACCGACTTCAAAACCACAAATAGGCACTCAAAAGCAAAAACAAATTAATTTACATTACATTATTCCAAGTGCTACTCACTCATCTATTTGAAGTCGGTGTTAGCCAAGTCTAACAGGTAGTGGATACATACGCCTACCTACTGCGTGCCTACATTATATTTTTGGCTTGATTGGCACCGACTTCAAATAGATGAGTGAGTAGGACTTGTAATAATGATATTAATTTATTTTTCGCTTTTGATAGCCTATTTGTGGTTTTGAAGTCGGTTAAATTTTTTGTACGAAAATAGGTTATATTAGTAGTGGAAGGACGCTTTGCAGAGTCCGCGTAGGGAAATACCACACATTTGCCTGTAATTTTACCGTCAAGCAGAAATAGGAAAATACCACTTTGTTGACTTATGTTTCCAGAGAAGTTATTGGGGTAGACAAAAATCATCATCATAGCTCTGGGTGTCGAGCGCAGTGCAGTGCTAATGATTTGGACTATTCATGTTCCAAGTTGCATGACTGTTGACATGATGTTATGGGCAGGCGTGTTGCTTACTATCAGGCACATGTTCTGCTCGTCTCGTCGCTGTAAATTAAAAATAAATAAGCGTCAGTAGCTGCTGATGCAGACTAAATGCCCCCATTGCGGCGTTCTCTGGCAAGGATGTCTCCTTACAGATAGCTTGATACACTCCGCGAGGCATAAGCTGAGCTTTGCATTTGTGTGAGTGTACATGGATAGTGTAGGTGTGACAACCGGCCTTAGGCGCGGCGCCATTCTGTCTCGCCGCGCTCCTGCCTGATTGGTGATCACTCACACTAATGCAAAGCTCAGCCTATACCTCGCGGACAAAATTTCAAGCTCCTGCCTGATTGGTGATCACTCACACTAATGCAAAGCTCAGCCTATACCTCGCGGACAAAATTTCAAGCTCCTGCCTGATTGGTGATCACTCACACTAATGCAAAGCTCAGCTTATACCTCGCTGAGTGTAGCTCTCGCTAAGACCATTACCTACCACTGTGTAAATGATGGTAGATGACGCACGACCAAGAAATTTCAAGCGTTTTCACTTCAAAAAGATAATCACCGGAAATTAGTGAAATAGTAAGTCTGCCTTCCAGTGCACGCGCAACACGTACGCGTGCGTGCACGCCGGCGGGGCGCACACCGTCTCCGTGCCGGTGCTGGACTTCCTCGCCGACCTCGCGCTCGCTGATGAAGGTACTGCATCGTCCCAAACTCATTGGTCGGTAGTTGAGGTTATTTCAGGCCAACTGCCAAAAGTTCCTATAAAAAAATTGGCAGTCATATGAACTGCCGATAGAAGTGAAAATTAAAACTCATACTTTGATAGCTTTAGCTTTGATACACTTCGGAGAGTGTGCAACTGATCAGCACGATCTTATACCCCACCTTGCCCTTTTTACTATCGTACTTCTCGTAACTCGAAGAAGCGGCACCGTTTCATGGTGGATATTCCAAAGACACGGACAAAGAGGTTTGACTCTACGTTTGTGATAAGAACGTCTAGGCTGTGGAATGAGTTGCCTGAGTGGGTTTTTCCCGATAGTTATAATCTTGGTGTCTTCAAATCGAGAGTGAATCGGTTTCTTCTAGGTAAACACGCTCGATCGTAGACCGCATCGTCGCTTAACATCAGGCGAGATGGCGGTCAAGTGTAAACCTATTAAAGTTAAAAAAAAAAAGCTTAGGTACTTTGGAAACTACGCGGTTGAAACCCTCCGGTTTTCCGGAATTTCCCATTGCCCCTCTAGAAATGCGTCAGGAATTTCCCAGTCAATGCGTAATTCTAATGCATTTCTAGATAGCCAATGACCATGGTCCCGAGTTTACCCGAAGATTTCTCTCATTCACGAACGTGACTCTTGATGTCAATTTACAGCCCACGAAAAATCTGTCTACCAAAAAAAACGCCAAACGTATTTCACTTCAAAAAAATTGGCAGTCATAGAGACTGGCGATAGCAGTGAAACTCAGAATTTGATAGCTCACTTTGGAAAGTAGGTGATTTGATGATTTGATCGCTGCTTGTCTGGAACAAATTTTCATAGCATCTTCGTTTAAATAAATATTTTCAACCATGGCCGTCTAGAAATGCTGACGCAATTCTTTTCTATTTTACCATGGCCTGACTCATTTCTGAAAGTTCATGGTCCCAAGTTCACGGAAATATTTCTTTCATTTCCGAGCGAAACAATGAACTTCACTCACAGTCCACGCAAAATCTGTATGTAGTGTGGAAGTTTTCACTTCTAAAGTAAATACATACTGTATTTATTTTAGATACGTGCATACACATACACACACACACAAGCGTACAAAAGTACGACAGCATCTGCTCTCTCCCTCTTCAGTCTCCACGAGCTGACTGTCTCGTGGAAGGCAACTTCCTCCCGCAATTTTAGTACAGGTAGAATCATTGCAGAGTCCGCCTGGGGATGTACCACACCATTGCCAGTTATCCTGCTCTCAAACATGACTGTGCTTCGGTTTGAAGGGCAATGTTTCCAAAGAAATTACAGGGTATAGAGATATAACATCTTATATTTCTAGGTGATGAACGCAGTGCAATGTTGGGTAATGACTTGGTGCATGTCCGTGTTCCATGTTCCAATAGCTGCGTGTCACTGTACTGTTATGTTGCTTGCCAGCAGGTATATGTCCTGTTCGTCTCGCACTGTAAAAGAAATGGTTGTGTTGTGTGGTTTTATGAAACCACGGTAAAAGTGAAACTTTTCGCGTTGTTGAGACATTTAACGAAGTTTTTTTTTGCCAAAATATTCGATTTAAGTAACTTAACGAGTAACCTCTATATCGCCATAAATCATGGCGATCGCGGCGACCGTCACGCGACATGCAATACATGGACGAAAAAGTTTGTGGCGATGTAAAAGTTTCACTTTAAAAATGTACGTTCTATCCGATTCCCAGCGGAAACGGAGACCGTTCTATCGGCGATGTGTTCAAAGCCGAGCGTGGCGCGTCATCTGGTCTGCACGACCACGTCCGCGGCGTCGTTCTCCCCGCCGGCCGGCGTGGCGCTCGCCGCCGCCCCGCTGCCGTACCTACTGCTGCTTTGCGCTGACGGGGTACTACTCACCAGGTTAGCTATTCTCTGAACTGAAATTGTTATACAAGAGTGCAAAGTTAGAATCCTGAGCGTTAGCGAGGGAAGCAAAAGAGCACAAGGCGAAAAAATCCTTGCACCCGAGTGCAACAAGTAACTTTGTAACTTTTCATCTCACCTCAACGAAGAAATGAGTAATTGCTTTGCGCATTATTAACAGTTTTCAGTCAATTCTGTTGCCGCCAAATAAACTTTTTCGTCGCTAGAATAACTCTTTTTGGGGTTTTCACATGTTTTCAAGTTTCCTGTTCCTAACCTAAGGTTTAATTAATAACAATGTGACGTGAAAATATCGTGAAAAAAAATTTGCGCGGAAACAAATTTATAAATAAGTACATGAAGTAGGTACCAAGTCTGAGTTTTTAACAAATATAAAAAATGGTATGATAAATTTAGGACCCAGAAGGTAAATAAATATATTTAATTCATACATTTTAGAGGTAGAATGCTTGCTGGGTTATCAAAATTGAGCATGCGGTTAAATAGCAACATTGCACTCTTATGTAACAAATAACTATTTGCGCACCAGACACAGAGACTTTTACGACTGGTGTAGTAAGTTACGTATCACAAAACAATCGTGTGTTTTGAAAGTGACGGATATCCGTAGATGTTTAGAGGTGATGGAACGTGCATAGAATGTGGGTCATCAGGTAACTGATTCATCAGCATTTTCAGCCTCGATAATTCTCACTCAGTTGAGTTCCCCCACAAAACAATCCCGTATAGCAGTAGTGAGTTTGGGAAGTAACAGATATATGTGGATGCT
The DNA here is from genome assembly GCA_017562165.1 of Ectropis grisescens. Classification (NCBI taxonomy): domain Eukaryota; kingdom Metazoa; phylum Arthropoda; class Insecta; order Lepidoptera; family Geometridae; genus Ectropis; species Ectropis grisescens. The sequence continues at coordinate 22,968,310 of CM029782.1, read as the reverse complement.
TAGAAGTAATGGTACGTAGAGAGCTGATTCATCATCATTCTGAGCTCCGATTAGTCCACTGCATTTAATCTTCCCCTAAGATACGCCACGGTGAGTGCTTAGTAAGTTACGGCTGGTCTAGACGGGAGAACAATGTTCCACACGCACGTCTGTAGTTTCGAAGTCATGTGCGTAATGCCGCTAACTTCAAAACGATGAAGGAAAACGTCATGAGGAAACCGACATGTACTTAGAATCTTTCGAGGGCATGTGTAATCCAACAACCCACACTGGGCCTGCGTGGTGGATTGTGGCCTTCACTCTCTCCTTGCGAGAGAAGGTTTCGAGTCCCATCAGTGGCGATATTCAGTGTGCTGCTTGTGCCAAGTGCAGGACCGGATTTAGAGGTGTGGAGGCCCCGGGGCAGGGGGTAATAATCTTGTCTTTAACTTTGTACATTGAAATACACACCCATGTTAAGTCTCTATTGTGGAGGCCCCTCGTTTGAGGAGGCCCCGGGGCATATGCCCCGTTTGCCCTCCCCTAAATCCGGCTCTGGCCAAGTGCTTGGTGAAATAGCAATAGGTGAGTGAATATTAGTTCTGTGTCTGGGTTTTATATGTATAATAGTTATATACAAAAAGTTTACATACACTGCGTTGAGAGTTGACACAAACGATCTACACCGAAAGCACGGGTAGCATTTTTTTTTGCCTTGTCGCTCTTGTGGTAGTGTCTTACTTTTGTCGCGGCACATCACTCTGTTGCCATAGAAAGTATGCACGTCATCTGATTACGATTGACACAAAAGAACCGTGCGGAAAATCTAACTCTATACATAGTAAATGTATACTCTTTGGCGAAATAGAACAAATATACAAGTATTATATCAGCTATCTAGATCTCATAGTAGTAACTCTGCCTGCGAAGCCGAAGGTCGTGGGTTCGATTCCCACCCAGTGCAAATATTTGTGTGATGAATTTAAAAGATTGCACTGTGTCTGGATGTTTCTATGTATAACAAGTATGTATGTACAACTATATAAGTATTATATCAGCTATCAAGTTCAGTTCAAGCTTTTCTTAGTTTCGGGCCAGACGTAGACGGTATTGTGTGTGAAAGGTCCACCAATGTTTAATTTTATTGTTGAGTTGTATGTCCTATTTTATTGTTTAGATGTAGGGTAACGTACCAGTGGTTGGACATAACTAGTGATTGGACACTTCAACTTTCGACAAAGTTTATAAAGTTTGTGTGTTGTATTCTGTATTTTTGAACGACCCTAATTATTTCTTCGTCCATTGGGATGTTACAGAAGTGCTCAATTTTTTCAACAGATAGCTGTGTTTGCAAAAAAAAAATAAGTTCGATGTGTACAGCCAATGTTTACATTTTGTGCTCGAAAATAATTATTTGAATAAGAACAAAAGTGACGAAAATCAAAATAAAAAGTGTTTTATTCTGTTTAAGAGACGTGTCATCAGACGAATGGTTCGTACTATAAAGTAACTCTTTATTTAAGTAAACGATTGCTACTTTACTAATTTGTAGCATAAGTTATCAGTTGTCCAACGATTGTGATTATTTTTGTTCTGAGACTAGTGACTGGACAGTTGTCCAATAACTAATAATATTTAATGTAGAAACAATCGTTTATTTTATACTTTAATTTGACATTATTTACATTCAAAAACACTTAGCTTTCACAGAATTTTATTTAGCGGTTATTTTACAGTCATTGGACACTGTCCAACGACTAATATTTTCTTTGAAAACTAGTCCTTAGACGCTTTTTACAACATAATTTGTTACACAAATTTGTTTGTTTGTTTTCTGTCTATTTTATTCCGTTTGTCCACAGCAGTAATCAAGATGCTTAAAATGGTAACTCCATATTCTAGATATACTGATAGTCTAGATAAGGCTTTAAGTGAATAAAAAAATGTTGGAAAATTAAGAGAAATAGCAAGAAAATACGGAATACCCAAATCAACTTTACATTTCAAATTGAAAATCCTGATCATAAGACTTCTTGCGGACCTTCGCCATATCTTACACAAGAAGAAGAAAATGTCTGGCGAACTGGATCTTAGAGTTAGCGAGAATGGGGAATCTTCTTTTTAAGGCCCATGCCTTAAAAAAAAAGAAGATCTCAGTTTAGCGTACAAAAGTTTTTGTCTGATAACCCAAGACCAAACCCATTCAAAGATATCCTAGAGAGGGATGCGTAAGAGGATTTTTGAACGAAACCCTGCTATCTCCAAGAAAATAAGCGAAGGTGTCACATTTTCAAGAGCTTGTGTGTCTGAAAGAGATATTCGAAAATGGTTCTTGGAAATATTATAAAAAAACTTTCAAGAAAAAGACCTGTTGGCTATTTTGAACGATCCAAGAAGCATTTTAATGAAAATAAGAGTGAATTTCAACTTTGTCCCAAAACAGGTACCTACAGTTTTGACGTTAAAAGGAGTAAAAACGTATATAATGTCGAAACAAGCTCTTCCAAAGAAAACATGACGGTAATGTTTTCATTTTCTGCTGAGGGTCAAAGTTGTCCACCGATGGTTAATAATAACTATCAAAGATTACCTCAAAGTCATTGAGAGTGTGCCATCAGATTAGGCTGTTGGATAAAAAAAAATATCACTAAGATTTGCTCAATGAAAGTGATGATTCAAACACATCTTGCTTGCAGGAGCTGTTTGCGGAATATTTGCGTAATAAGTCTAAGTAATTAACTGTGGACCTCATAACAAAGCTCAAAGTCGTATAGCGAGCTATGGAGGAGCTATGTTCGAAGTCTCTTTGCGCAACAGAATCTGTAATGAGGATATTCGCAAAGGAACGAAAGTGGCCGACATAACTCAACGAGAAAGCAAGCTGAAGTGACAATGGGCAGGCCACATCGCTGGCAGAACTGACAACCGATGGGGAAGAAAGGTTCTCGAGTGGCGACCACGAACCGAAAGACGCAGTGTTAGACGGCCTCCCACCAGATGACCTCACAATGGTTGCTGGAAGCCGCTGGTTGCAGGTTGCGCAGGACCGTTCTTTGTGGAAATCTAGGGGGAGGCCTATGTTCAGCAGTGGATGTCTTGAGGCTGATGATGATGAAGTATAATTAATGAAAGTACCTAACTCACTTTGATAAGATATTAATACCTATGTTTTATATTTCAGATTAGTAATCCTTTTTCTCATAACTTTTATCTTTAGTCCATGATTATGTTTTTACTTTCCTGACATGCTTAAACAATAAACAATTGTGATGAAATTTGGCACAAAGATAGCTAAAACACTGGCAATCACACATAGGCTATTTTAATAAATGTGAGTAACACCATGGCACACTGCTACTAATGCATTAAGTATGTCAGGAGTGTCCAATAACTATGTGTTAACTGTCCCATAACAGAAATTTCTGTCCAATGACTATAAATTTACGGATTTTTTGGAAAATGGCTTTTTTTAATAGGAATTCTTTTAAATATTATGATAAAATGTTGAAAACTCGATAGCTCTATGATTAAAGTAACTTAAAATACGTTCCGTTAATCATAACAATTGATGTATAGTAGGATTAAAAAATAATATTAAAAATAAAATGCTTAACTGTCCAACGACTAGTCATTTACCCTATGTCATATTTTATAGTTGAGTTGTATGTCGTATTTTATTGTTGAGTTGTATGTCCTATTTTATTGTTGAGTTGTATGTCGTATTTTATTGTTTAGTTGTATGTCATATTTTATTGTTTAGTTGTATGTCATATTTTATAGTTGAGTTGGATGTCTTATTTTATTGTTGAGTTGTATGTCGTATTTTATTGTTGAGTTGTATGTCCTATTTTATTGTTGAGTTGTATGTCGTATTTTATTGTTTAGTTGTATGTCATATTTTATAGTTGAGTTGGATGTCTTATTTTATTGTTGAGTTGTATGTCGTATTTTATTGTTGAGTTGTATGTCGTATTTTATTGTTTAGTTGTATGTCATATTTTATAGTTGAGTTGGATGTCTTATTTTATTGTTTAGTTGTATGTCATATTTTATAGTTGAGTTGTATGTCCTATTTTATTGTTGAGTTGTATGTCGTATTTTATTGTTGAGTTGTATGTCCTATTTTATTGTTGAGTTGTATGTCGTATATTATTGTTTAGTTGTATGTCATATTTTATAGTTGAGTTGGATGTCTTATTTTATTGTTGAGTTGTATGTCGTATTTTATTGTTGAGTTGTATGTCGTATTTTATTGTTGAGTTGTATGTCGTATTTTATTGTTTAGTTGTATGTCGTATTTTATAGTTGAGTTGTATGTCTTATTTTATTGTTGAGTTGTATGTCGTATTTTATTGTTTAGTTGTATGTCATATTTTATAGTTGAGTTGGATGTCTTATTTTATTGTTTAGTTGTATGTCATATTTTATAGTTGAGTTGTATGTCCTATTTTATTGTTGAGTTGTATGTCGTATTTTATTGTTGAGTTGTATGTCCTATTTTATTGTTGAGTTGTATGTCGTATTTTATTGTTTAGTTGTATGTCATATTTTATAGTTGAGTTGGATGTCTTATTTTATTGTTGAGTTGTATGTCATATTTTATTGTTGAGTTGTATGTCGTATTTTATTGTTGAGTTGTATGTCCTATTTTATTGTTGAGTTGTATGTCGTATGTTATTGTTGAGTTGTATGTCCTATTTTATTGTTGAGTTGTATGTCGTATTTTATTGTTTAGTTGTATGTCATATTTTATAGTTGAGTTGGATGTCTTATTTTATTGTTGAGTTGTATGTCGTATTTTATTGTTGAGTTGTATGTCGTATTTTATTGTTTAGTTGTATGTCATATTTTATAGTTGAGTTGGATGTCTTATTTTATTGTTTAGTTGTATGTCATATTTTATAGTTGAGTTGTATGTCCTATTTTATTGTTGAGTTGTATGTCGTATTTTATTGTTGAGTTGTATGTCCTATTTTATTGTTGAGTTGTATGTCGTATTTTATTGTTTAGTTGTATGTCATATTTTATAGTTGAGTTGGATGTCTTATTTTATTGTTGAGTTGTATGTCGTATTTTATTGTTGAGTTGTATGTCGTATTTTATTGTTGAGTTGTATGTCGTATTTTATTGTTTAGTTGTATGTCGTATTTTATAGTTGAGTTGTATGTCTTATTTTATTGTTGAGTTGTATGTCGTATTTTATTGTTTAGTTGTATGTCATATTTTATAGTTGAGTTGGATGTCTTATTTTATTGTTTAGTTGTATGTCATATTTTATAGTTGAGTTGTATGTCCTATTTTATTGTTGAGTTGTATGTCGTATTTTATTGTTGAGTTGTATGTCCTATTTTATTGTTGAGTTGTATGTCGTATTTTATTGTTTAGTTGTATGTCATATTTTATAGTTGAGTTGGATGTCTTATTTTATTGTTGAGTTGTATGTCGTATTTTATTGTTGAGTTGTATGTCGTATTTTATTGTTGAGTTGTATGTCGTATTTTATTGTTTAGTTGTATGTCGTATTTTATAGTTGAGTTGTATGTCTTATTTTATTGTTGAGTTGTATGTCGTATTTTATTGTTGAGTTGTATGTCGTATTTTATTGTTGAGTTGTACGTCGTATTTTATTGTTGAGTTGTATGTCGTATTTTATTGTTGAGTTGTATGTTGTATTTTGTTGTTGAGTTGTATGTTGTATTTTATTATTGAGTTGTATGTTGTATTTTATTGTTGAGTTGTATGTCGTATTTTATAGTTGAGTTGTATGTCGTATTTTATTGTTGAGTTGTATGTCATATTTTATTGTTGAGTTATATGTCGTATTTTATTGTTGAGTTGTATGTCGTATTTTATTGTTGAGTTGTATGTCGTATTTTATTGTTGAGTTGTATGTCCTATTTTATTGTTGAGTTGTATGTCGTATTTTATTGTTGAGTTGTATGTTGTATTTTATTGTTGAGTTGTATGTCGTATTTTATAGTTGAGTTGTATGTCGTATTTTATAGTTGAGTTGTATGTCGTATTTTATTGTTGAGTTGTATGTCGTATTTTATTGTTGAGTTGTATGTCGTATTTTATTGTTGAGTTGTATGTCGTGTTTTATTGTTGAGTTGTATGTCGTATTTTATTGTTGAGTTGTATGTCGTATTTTATTGTTGAGTTGTATGTCGTATTTTATTGTTGAGTTGTATGTCGTATTTTATTGTTGAGTTGTATGTCGTATTTTCCAGAACTCTGGAGCCCTACGACTTAGAGGAGCAGCTATACAAGGAACTCCAGCTGCGGAACCCGGCGCTGGAACAAGATGACTTCACCAACCTGCTCAAAGAAGTAATAACCTTTATAGCTTTATAGTAAGCTTTGGGGTGGAATAAGTCGCCGGCCTCCTTGTTCCCTGAAAGCTTTGATTATACACTTGTCTAGATAGACCATTTGTGCGTAGAAAGTGTAGAAACATTAAAAAAATGGGTCGTCTGTAAAGTCAGTTGTTTTACGGAGGGTAGTTTAACGTGACAACATCATAACAAAACATTGATAATACGAGAAGAGAGTCTTGTTGTCTTGTCCACGGCTGTTGTATCACGATAGAAATGTGGAGAGGGAATGCGAATAATTAAATTATAATTTGGAGTGCGCATGAGTTCTATGTAATGTTTTGGTAGTAATAGGACTCTTTTCAGATCCCGTCTGGGGACGTACCATACATTGCCAGTTATTCTATCGCCAAACAGTAATGTTCAAACATGACTGTGTCCCGGTTTGAAGAACAATACGAAACGAATGTGAATTGACAAGTTTTCATATTTCACAAGGCTATGAAATTCCAAAACCATTTCGAGATATTGCGATGCTGATGATTATGCTTATTTTTCCAAAATTATTGGTGCAGTTACTACAAAGTTATTAAATAAAAACCATCCGCCAAGCCGTTTACGGATTCATAATTCATGTTCAGTTGCCTTTGATAATAAACTAAAATCATTATTATAAGCGCTACTCACTCATGTATTTGAAGTCGGTGCCAGCTAAATCTAACAGGTATAGGATAGATACTACTTACCTGTGCCTACATAGCATCAATCTACTAACTTTTTGACCTGACTGGCACCGACTTCAAATAGATGAGTGAGTAGCGCTTATAATAATGATTTTAGTTTATTTTTCGCTTTTGAGTGTCTATTTGTGGTTTTGAAGTCGGTTTAATTTTTTGTACGAAAATTGTTTATTTTACTCTTTTTAGTGTACAAGAACAAAATTAAAAATTTTGATTAAACCCCGACTACCTTGGATTTGTTATCTGTACAACATTCTACTAGTCAAGACCTTTCATTTGATACCCATATAAAGGGAGTTGTGAAAAAGAAATGTATTTCGGCATTTTGTGGAAGCGGCCATCTT